>MIEF01007772.1:0-33063 GCA_001870725.1 Taenia solium | reverse complement strand
TGGTAGCAAATGGGTGTTGCGGGATACGCGATAGGGATAAGCATTTTGCATATTGCTGTCATATATGCGTGTATTTACTAGGACACGTTGAGCCACGCTTCTGGTCGGCGTAAACTTTTCCCAAACCTTTTTTCTACTTTCGTTTTGAGTAATATTTAATTATAAAAGCGACTTTGAAGCTCAGATTTCTTTTTCTATGTATGATAAGTCCATTTCGATCTACCTGATTCCCGTCCAAACTAACGTGCGACCCTACGCGCCAATAGCGTGTACACGAATTTTTTATTTGAGCATGGCATAAATGAAGGTCACCTATGTAATACTTTGTTTGTTCGAACCGCGGGTTTCGGTCACTTGTGTGGCCATGTTGTACCAGCCGGTTTGGTCGGTCCTCGGGTCGTTTCAACGGCCCTTAGGCCATCAGTTTCCAGAATATAGATTCTACCTTAGAGAAGGTCTTGGGACGCTACAACCTAAGTTTTGCTGAATTACTGAAAACAACTTTTGCCTTTAGGTCAGCTTCGCGAGACATGCATAATCGAAATTCATTATACCAACAGGGTTTTCGATGGCCTGCCTACCTTTTTTAATGCTAATGAAGTGCCAATGATCGTTTAAAAAACAGGAAATTAGTGCGGACCATTTATTTTTACATTAAAACGATTGCGAGTCCATTAAAACCCACCCCTTAATTAATGCGCTAATTCATTCCAGTCCAGATGACCACCATTATGTCTACCATTTGGAGATATCTCCCAATACGTTTAAAATCTTTAAATTGTGGCATACTCACTTTAAAACATGTGCATTCATACATTGAATTCCATGACAGTTTGAAGAACGCGTTACATTTGATTAACTTTACACTTTATAATTTACACTGAATTTAAAAGGGAGCTTCTACCAATCTTTATTGAATTATTCTAAACTCACTCATAAATGGGTGTACACAGCCAATACATGGATATTCGAGTAAAGTAGAAGCCATTGCAGTACATTAACCGGGTATTAATCCCCTCAATCTCCACTAGCTTGGATATCCACTTCGTCGTGCGCAAAGACCACACATAATACATGTACATCTTCTGGGGTTCTGTGAGCACTTTACACGTAAATAGCAGCTGACTTAACACCCACACCTCATGGGTGTATGGAAATTGACAAAGTCTGGGTGGAAAATAATGGTCTATTCCGTGTTGCTCAAATCTATTTTGGCTGATTATGCGTCGGCCCAATCTCAATTTGTTCGAAAAAGTTAGATGTTAGGAAATACATAATTTGCCTTCCAAAAAACCGAAATAGGCGGTCTTACTTTCCATGTTTTACTTGAACCTGACGGGAAACGTTTCAGTCGTCGGTGCGAACAGACAACTGACGTCACGAAGGAGAAAACGGAATGGGGAGTAGGTGAATTACAGACTCTATTAAACGCAAAGTTATCCCCACAGTTTGAATTTTCCTTGCAAAAAACTGCAAGCAAAATTGGAGGTAAGGTCATTTTAGTACCTAATAATGCACAACAGTGAAATCGACAAATTAACCGAGAAAAGTCTTCAACTTTTATACATGGTATGGCCGAAAGACTTGCATGTATACCTACTAATGCACGCATGTGTAACTGCATGCTGAGCCAGGCAATTAAATAAATAAAAATAAACTAAAATTTTTGAAGTGGAGACACTGGTGTGGGAAGGAGGAGGAGGGGTGGAAGATTTGCAGGCACTCAAAATTTCGCGGGAATTAGATCAAATGGAGTCGAAAGGGAGTAGTAGGCCAGATCGAGTGCGTTTGGATGGAAACATTCGTCGGAGTCTCCTGCGCAACCACAACCACCATTCTCATCGACGTTATTGGCGTAATAGCTAAATTCAGTACGGTCAGTGGCATGAGTGGGATCGATCTCGGCGCTTATGGCAGCCGCAGCGAGATCAGCCTCTGTTGAATAGGTGAGGGGGTAGCAGATCGTGTCTTCGCTTGAAACAGTACCGGTGGAAGAGGACATTAAGAAGGACTGACGACCAAGTGGGTAAGCTGCCGGTTGTTGCAGTGGCGACGGCGACGATAATACTGGTAAGAGATGACCATGAAGTTCCGATAGACTCGAAGAGAGCATGCCGTAGGGTATTAGGATGGCTGGGGCGTTTGGATCGGCCTTTATTGTCTCAGTGATGTCAGATATCTCCACTACGTTAGAGGGGTCGCCTGCGCCTGGCGACAAAACGGCTTGGAAACTTGAATAATTAGGGTCATATTGGGGCAGCAAGTCCTCGGACACTTCTGATGAGACAAGAAACTGGATAAAAAATGGCAAACGCACCTATCTGAATGAAAATAAAGAACGATAATACTGAAGCATGCCTCTCAATAGACTGACACGCTAACGTCAGAAACCATGCGGCATCACGATTCTATGTCCAGGAGGATCGACAATTGATAGAGTCCAAAATTTCCATTCACCAAGTCAAAACTAAAAAGAACTGACTTAATTCGGAATTTTCAAGCAGCTAAAAACTGATTCGAGGTAATTTAGAAAAACAGCGTCATTCAAGTAGAGTATTTTCCAACCGAAAACACTTACGCAACAAGGAATGCGCGATAGGAGTGATGGTAGCTTAATAAACTCAATCTGGACCAGGAAGTAACCTACCTGTTAATATAACACGTTACTTAAGCACATTCACAAATGCTCAAATCAGCCAAGGTTATGATAAATTTTATGACTTAATTTCAGCAGGAATCTTGAATTCTTGTGTAATCTTTCATTAGTTTAAGAACATTATTACATATGCTGTCCCATTTATCTGTTTATTCAAGTCGGTCTTAATTCGTACAATAGAATACCGCCAAGACAATAGTGCAGGATTTATTCCATCCCACTGCAAAATTCTGGACACAATTCACTAGGTAAGATATCTAGGTTGGTATAGTCATTAAACACAAGTTTTCTAAGCGTAACGTAGCCATTTGACAGATGTTGTGAAGTTAAAGCCTCGATTCTAACATATACTTAAATGTAGGAAAACTTGAAATAAAAATCGGAGCAAATGGACAGAAAGAACTCATTTTAAAGCATTGCAAAGTTTGCATAGTAAAAGGTTTATGCATGGATAATGTGATAAATTTGTGGCAAGGGACCTCATCGGACAGAACGTACATTACTGTAATCAACGCATGCCTGATCCGTTGATTCTACACCCTGAGAGGTGATATCAGGAATGTTGCCAACAGAATGAGGCAGTGACATCGGAAACTCTGATGAAACCGTGTATGGGGCGTTTGCTAAAGGATACGAGGGATACACACAAGCAACGGACTTTTCGACTACCCGCGCAATACCTGACGGAGAAAGGGCAGACACATCTTGTCCGTAGTTTCTAACAGAAAATCGCGCATTTCGCAGCTGAACAGGGAAAAAACTGTGATTTGATACAAATTCATTTTATGTACCTTATTTACGGAATCCAAAATATGGTTAAGGCATTTAGCGAACTCTGCAAGTACGACCTGTTCCTGGTCAGTGTCCGACATGTTATGATGATTGGCCATCAGCAACTGAGAAAGCATGCAAGAACAGGCGACCTCAATTACGTCGGATGTGATACATACTGCAAAAAACCTTTAGAAAAGGCGTGTAACTGCCATATAATGTATTAATTCATTGTAGATAACCCAATTCATTTACTGACTTTTCACAAAATTGCGAAAAATGTTCAGATTCGATACTTTGGATTGGATAAGGATGGGCAGGTTTGATAAAATTTCTGCATCCTCTGCATTTGCAAAGGTCCGAACAGCTTATTTTGGCCTTCAATATCATTGAAATACGAAATTTACTTCGTAGCATTCGCAGTAATTCTTTAAACAATTTGATCTCTTACAGTTACAACCCTTAGAATGTTTTCTTACGGAGGAGCCTAAAATATAATCGGTAATACTTCTTAAAAATACCTATCTTTGGGTAAAATGCCAATGGGTTTCTTTCGAGTGTCGATTTTATTGCTTTTCTTCGGTCGTCCTCAAAGTTAAAATTGTTCATACAGTTCGAACAATTGCAACCCTCACAAGACTGCCCTTTGGCAAAACACTCACAATACAACTTTAAACAATGGGACTTTGTGCAGTTGCATGACTTCCTTTCAAACTTTTGAGGCAATTCAAACTCCTGTTTTTGCTGTGAGCATGTATCGGTGCTGGGATACGAAATTTGTGTAGAAGCATTGAGGTCCATTAGGGCTTGAACAACGGCTACCTGGTTCTGTTGATCAGATGAGGTAGATGGCAAATCACAACCAGCTGAATCATGAGACCAAGTATACTCTGTGGCCTGATGCTCATCGCTTGTATGCGACATTAGCAAAGGATTATTCTCAAAATCAACATTAGATTCAACGAACATTTTGAAAAAAATAAATTTACGTTTCTGCGTTAGAACAACCAAACAATCGGTTGTACTTCAATGAACTCCAATAAGAAGTCGAGTTTAAGGTTTATAATTTGACAACTGTAAAAGCCAAAGAAATAAATTGTGATAGACTACAATACAAAAAGAAACGTTTAGATGTATTCAAGGCAAAGTTAGCGTAAAGATTTATAAGATTCTGTAATTATATTTCAGAATAAAAAGTACACATAGTGATGAGCATATTGTAGCGAAATGCATAAAGTGCCTGCCTATTAAGTCCAGGAAGAAGGCGGTTGCGAACAGAATTCTCAGCCGCATGCAAAACCAAGTTACATGATCTCGACAATAACATATATGGGGACACGCCGTCTTTTGCGTAACTTCTGGAAATTTAAAGGAGCTTGTATTTCATCGCCAACATAAGTCGAAGTAAATTTTTGTTTGTGCCATCAAGTAAAACGATTCCCCTGCCTCAATCATTGCCCAGCATCGACATCAGCATGGGCAAAAAGGAGGAAAAGTGGCAAGTCCCTTTGCTTCATTTACTTTATTTTAAGTAAGGTAGTCTTTACAGTCATTTTTAAAACTAAAATCAAATGGTTCATTAAATGTACATGACGCTCATCTGTTGTGAAGGAATTCGCGCAAATAAAATCTATAATTCGTAACCAATGGTAAATTAGGCCATTAACTTGGAAATGCAGTGATGCTTTTGATATCTGTTGATGATGATGTTGCTGCCCGAACATCAATATCCAAGCGCGTAGTTGCCTTTGTCTCATCGATGCAGAATCCCCTCAGGTAGTTTTCTCTATCAGCGCTAACGGTCTTCAATGGGTATTGTTGCCTTACCTTTCTGCAAGTGTTTTTAATTCGCTTTGTTTCAATTTATAAGTCAAATTACTTGTGGGTGGGTATGTTTCGGAGTCCTTTTAAGGCGATCCACGCGATTAACTTCACCTTTCTCCTCTATTATTAGCTCCCAGGATTGTCTACTTTACGTGTTGGCGGATGCTCCCTTTGTTGCTTGAAAGTCTATCTTGCTTGCATACCATCAAACCTAGTGCTGTCTTATCGTATCTGGCATATAAACCAACAAGTTTCTGTTGATTGCTATTGTGAGTATGGCGTTAATGTTTCAGTGTCCATCAATGCATAACTGCGCAGAGGCAACTCATCGCACAGTGTATTCGTGAATTGGAAGTAAGTCTTTTTCTGCCTGGTCTGCATTGCCCTTTTTACACGTCATTATCCTTATCTTATGGTGTCTGTCAATTTTCACTCGGAATATCGCTTGGGTGTGTACCTTTAACATTTAAATGATTAGTGCATTTGCGAATATTTTAAGCAAAAACTCAAAGATGATGAATCCTTGGAATGCTTCATTAAACAGTAAAGATGCTGAAAATCGGGTATAAATTGTTTGCTTTTAAACAGGCCTCAATTTTATTAGAATCGGGCTTTAGCTCCTTCTATCCGCCTGATCTCGGCAGCATCTATAACATGGACGTGATCCGACTTGACAGACTCTGGAGTGACCTATTGCGATTGCCTCCAAAAGCTTCCAATAATGTTTCTGCGGGGCATGATGCGAATGTCAGCTCCTTGGATCCGCTGAGGCAAATTCTCGATCTGTTCGTGGAAGCCATTGCCGCTCTTCAGAATGAAGATGTAGCTCTAAGGCTTCTTTGGTCTCTTGATCGTGGGATTGAACGTGGTTTCTTCACACCTTTGTACGCGTCTTTACCTATTGGTTGGTAGTTGTGGCTGTCTTGGGCGAAAAACCCAGTTGTCACTTCTCCTTTTAATCGTATTGTTAGCAGTCTGCTGTTATGTTCATACGTGTATATATTACGGCGGTGAATTGTCTTAGAATCATTTAATCTTTTATTTTGTTCATATCCACACTCAACTTCTACTTTTAGACACGTAACCAACGCTCTGCTATCACGGCGCGAATTGACGGTCGACAACCAGGTGTTCTTCCGGAGTGTGTTCAAATTTTTGCTAAAACTGGTCTTTTATCTCGACTACAAGAACAATCGACTAGTTTTTATCAAGACCATCGATAAGTCCTTTCAATTCACCTCAGATGCACCGTCGAGACATTTCTACAACCCGGCTGTTGAAGTACGGTTAACCTTTTGTTTTTCTGCTTCAATCAACCTCTCCCTGCATTCTTCTCAACATTCACCCGTCATGCGTAGGTCTCCATTGGTTTTACACTTCTAAAATTTGTTTATTTGGACGCGAAGCAGCACATACCGGTATTCCAGTAAATAAGAAATGTCCCAATTTGATGATAAAATAGTTCCTGTTGTCCTTAAATCAAACGATGTAATCATCTAATGCGTGCATGAAATTGCCCATTAGAATCACACCGTCTTAAATGTGACTTATTACTTGGGAAAGGGAAGCCGCTTTTACAGATCGGAAGAGATTGTATAATGTGGTTAAGGGTGGAACGCTTCCAGGTCAAGCTTTTCTTTCATGCCTCATAGACTCATTATTGTGTTGGAACCAACTCTGTGCATCCTTCACTTAGTTGATACAGGTGCTCCTCTGTCGTGAAATGAACCTCCTGCCTGCCTACTTCACTATGTATGAGCTTAACAAATTCAGAGGGGACAAAAGCATCCGTCCTAATAGAGTGAGTCTATTTTGAGCAACCTTCTATGTCGTCCAATTTCATCTTTGCTTCTCTTTCTGCCTCTAGCTCATTGAAGGCGAAGTAGAGCGATTCATGGCGGATTTTGATTTTCCTCTACGAATTTTGTATTCCTATCGTATGTGCCTCACTCATTCTTTGCACTTTTTGATGCTACAGTATTTTGTTTTAAGATAACTTTTAATCTTGTGAATTGAGGTTAAAAAACACCATAAAGCCAAATTCATTTTCAGTTGGTATGCTTTGTTGTTGCCAAAAGTTTACTAAGAAATCCCCCTATTTGCTGTGATTTAGTATTTGGTTGTTTGGCAAGACTATTTCTGTGAACTTTCAATTTTTTTACCCCATAGCTGATGTGCGTCACTTACAGCTGCATTTTGTTGCGTCAGTTACTTTCATTGAACAGTGTATTTTCTGCGGGGTCCATTTGGATTTAAGAGGAAGATTGAATTTTACTGGTGTCAAAGTTGACCGGTCTGCGGTTTTTTGGAACCATACTATATTTGGTCATTTCATACGCATCCGAATCGTATATTTCGTTGATCAAGTCAATAATCTTTATTATTACACACATCATAATGTCCTGGTTACTAGTGGATACGAGTTAAGGCTGCATTCATATCGTCTTACTTTTGGAATGCGTTTTTTATACCAATGTTTTGATATGAAGTCGGTGCGGCACGATGTGAACAAGCGGAACTTTGTTGATTACATAAACTTTTACTGTCTCCTGCTCTCCTTCGATCAGACGAGTTGGAAATGGTGCCAATTGCGGGCATAACGCTGGAAAAGCACCCATGTTTTCGGCTGGATCCGGCCGAGCTGACTCTTTCCATGTTGCGCCAGGCCATCCTCTACCCACCCGCCTTCAAAACTCGTCAACTGGGTCTCGCCTGTAACTTGCTGGGCCAACTGCGCTGTACTCAACTGGCTTCTAGTCTCCTCGCCTGCAACGAACGCCAAGCTATGGTAAATATTCTTTCTCTTTTTCATCGATACTGGAAATGGTTTATTTACTTACCGATTCTTTTTGCACAGCGGGTTTAATTCGAGCACAAATCTTTTGCTTGCACTGTCTTGTCCGCAGTATCGATGGGATCTGCTGCGATTGAAAATTAGTAGGGATTAATAAGTTTATAGTTTATTTCCCAGAGCAGTGCCATAACTTCCCTCCACTTTGTTCTTCAAAACCTTCCCCAAAGTAGCCGCGCATAGGTGGGATCATGCCTGTTGAACCACAGGTGTAGTTCAAGAAGCTCGGTGTACAAGTGGTTTTGTGCTCTGAGACTAATGTATATTTTTTGCCAACGACCGTTGATTACAGGCCTGTGTTTTGAGCTACTTAGTGGTACTGATTATGCACATTTCACCTACTGGAGGTTGAATGATGCATACTGCATGGTAATTGGGTTTCATGAAGGTGGCGGGTCAAAAACCAAATCCATTTCAAGGGGTGGAATGACATGGGCCTCGGTTTTCGACATTTACAACTTTTAAGCCTGGATTCGGCTGCTCTCTGCCTTAATTGTTCTCTCGTTCCTTCAAACAAAAGGTATTAAATCACGACACTTTACACGTTTTTGATGGCTTAAGTGAACCTTTGTTCCAAGCAGTTCTGACGTGTAATTCATGTTTCTTTTTATCGCCATGAATGCGATCCTTCTCTACTCTGTGACTTCATTGCTCGTGCTCTCCACAACCGATACATTTCCGCTTTGCCATTTGTAGTGAACAGTAGATCCATTTTGATATGACCTGCTCTCCAATTTTCAGCGGTATGCTAACCAGTCGAAGGTGTTTAATTTTTCTCATCACCCTCTGACGAGAAATGCACGTCGGTTAACCATTGCATTATTCCCGTTGCTTTTTAATCTCAACAGTGGGGACCTTGCTTTGGATAGAGAAAATTTTCATTCCCTTTTGAAACAGTGCTTTGGGAGATTAAGTCAAAGCATACAGAAATAGAACTTATGAGCTTGCGCCATCGCTTTTCTCAAGCGGTGACAATGCTTTAACCTTACGCACTGTGGAACTACCTGTCTTACGTTACGTAGGGGCCGCACATGACGCTTGTGGGCCTGGCAATAAGTGAGTTGATCTTCTCGGTGATGGAGATCACGGAGGAGGAGAAGTGCACCGACTGGACCGTCCGGATATTCAGCCACCTGGCGGGTCTCGTGATTTGCTTCGTTGTAGACCGAGTCGTACGCCTCAACGACATAATCTCCAAACTCAATTCCAAGGTGATACATTTATTCCGAAGAAATGGGGGCACTTATCACTAGGCTCCTCACTGCTTTTTTCATAACGACTGAACTTAACCCATTAGATTGATAAAAAGGTATTGAAATATTTATTTCATTTGCCTTCCTTCAGGTTAGAGGTGACATTTTATGCTTTCAAGCGAATGTTATGCTGCAGTTTAACGTCGGCGTATTTAACCAATATTGCTAAAGACACCACGAAGTGTTTTTTACGAGAAATAGTTTAGTTTTAGGTTTGCAGCCAAGTCAATTTATTCCTTTTGGTAATGAAGGCAGGTACAAGTAGTGGCCTTAGGTAGTTTTACTCAGGTAAGGCCATAGTCTTTGAATTTTATGGATTTACCGCAAAACGGTGCACTAACTTTAGTGTGGAGTTTTATTTGGGACGTTTTTGTGCACTTATCGAAATGCGACAAGGCCGCATAAATGTTGAGCGAACTTGTACGCTACTAATCGTGAGCCTATAAAATAGATTTTTTTCTCTTTTAGCGTTATCTGAGTAGTTTTATCCATTCATAGTCATTGAAAATATTATCCAATGATTCCAACAGTTTCCCAGGTGCATGAAAAATTTAGTAAGTTAGGTTTTTTAATTATCAGGCTAAGCTTCGGAAGAAATATTTGCTCACTATCCACGTTTTTCCAAAAACAACCACTCATTAACGAGACAACAGAGCTAATTTTGCCTTCCGTACAGATCGCTGGAAGAACTTGGCCTATCTCTCGTCACTTTGTCATGTGGTTTACCCTCGTATGTATGTCGGGTTTCGTGGGAAAAAATAAGGTTTGTTTCATCGTCACTTCTAAATTGACTCCTTTATGCCTTATGAATGTGACCTCGGTTTGAGCTTAAACTCGGTCGGTATTTTTGTCTATTGCTTTCAATTAGCGTGCATGGTTGGACTAAGTGTTGCTTTTGCTACCATGGTTCAGGACAAAATATGGAATCTTCAGTTCCAAACTTTTTGAGTGTACAATGGTGTTAAGATGATAGAATCGTGTTATCGAGAACTAAATCCGTAGTTCGATTGGCTTCTGTACCGAATAACCTAGTTTCATTGCTAGTTTTGGAAACCGGAGAGGGATTCTTCCAAGTGAATTGGTTGCAACCTCCTATTAATCCTAGTGTTTTTGTTTTATACTACTAACTAGTTGACTGACTTCGTGTCATGCTTGCACCTCTTCGATCAACTCTTCCCTGAGGCTGACGAGTTGGACAACGCAGCGATGCAACGTTTGGAGGAGATGTGGACGGATAACCTGGACTACTGCGGCGCTAAACGCTGCCCCGTAGCCATGAAGACGCTGGAGGAGATGAGTCTCGAAGGTTCCGACCTGCGCTTTATCCTCTTCTCCCCCAACCGTCTTTTTGGCAGCCGGCTTACTGATGACACTCAGTCGGGGTTGAATGAAAAAGTAGGAGGAGGAGAACTTACCGGTAAAAGTGGTGCAGCGCCATCATCCAATGCCGTTGTTAATGATGCCGATTATTATGATGAAGGTGCTGCCGACGATGGTGATGACACTGCAAGCACTAGCGACGAGGAGTCTGCTCCGGAGGATTTGGGTTTACATCGTGAGTTTAATGTCTAAGGTGAACTAATTTCTGATTCATTATCATCTCTCGTAAATTTATTTGCTTCTACAATCTGGAACACAGAATGTGAAGGCTTTGAGGACGTAAATATTGTTATCTTTTTGGAAGAGATAGGAGACCCACATTACTAGGTCATTCAGACTGATCAACTGAACACTTTGTTGTTCATGAATTACTCATTCAACTATATTTGGGTTCACTAGTTAAATACGCAAATTTGCCGTTTCATACACTACCGTCGGTTTATGGGCTTTTTACCCCCTTGGTGTCTACGGTTTTGTCTTCCCACATCGGATGTGCTTTTCTCAATGCACGATTTCACACACAGGAGCGTCTATTCATTATAATATTAATTTGAATAAGGCATCTGTTCAATCCATAGCCCCTTTTTGATCCGAGGAGTTTGTAATGCCAAGTTCAACTTATCGTGCCCGAAATACTTCTAGTAGTGATAAGGAAGGGTTGGAGACATATGGAGGCCTGGTAGGTGGACAACAAAGCAGCAGGGTGACTTCATTAACAAAAGCTGTACTGTAAGTCCTCTTGTGTTTATGCATACAGTCCCAAAGAGGCCCATGACGGCGTTGAAACGGGGAGGAAGGAGTGGCAGGAGTAGAGATGAGGACATGACGCACCTGGTGGCGGCTGCAGCGTGTGCCTGGGAGATGATTTTACAAATGAACAATGGGGGTGAGGAAGTGGGTGCTGGTGGTGGTGGTGGTGGTGGGGGTCGTGCTGTGAAGGAGTGCCACTTGCCTCGCACCATACCACCTCTGCTCTACCCACTGCAGGCACAAATTGCCACCTGGTTGGAGCACCTCAAAGAATCCTGTGTTGGTGGATGTGCTGGCTGTGGGAGCGCTGTGGAGGTGGGTGAAAATCTGATGGACACTCAGACGCCGCAGGTGGTTCAGTCTCTTTCTTGGCTTGAGTTCATCATTACGCTGAATACGTGTGAGTTGTTGCCTATATTTTCATAGTCCCTTATTTTTCGTACTGAATTGTTTTCAGCGGTTGAGCTTAAATAAGACCGAAGCATGCTTCTAAAAAGCTTTTGACGATATCGAAATGCGGATTCGACCAGGCATCGACGGCGGAGAATTTCAGGAAATAGGTGACAAACGTCTATGTGCTTTCAGTAAAATCCATTGCAAAAAGGTGGTGTAATGGATATCTAGGACTAGCTTAACGTTCTCCTGATGCAGCTTCAACAGGGTTTCAGTGCGACACGTGGGCTTGTTGGTTCCGTCTTGTAAGAGACTTGGCATACCTCTTCTAAATAGCGTCAAGTTACGCTTGACCACAAGGTCCTTTAATGTTTCCCCCCTTGATTGCAGCAGACGTACCGCTGGTCCCACTCCGTAGTGTGACAGTTGACTGTCAAAGGCGAGTTTCTGAAGGGACGACATTAGCTACCTTCTTTCCTTTTTCCCCTTTTAAATTATATTTCAGCATCTCATCCAGTATGGCTCGCTATTTGTCTAAAAAATCCACCAAAATTAATCTCATGCAGCAATATAACGTGTAATGTAATGCATAACCGCCGAATTTGGAGATAAATGTTATTTTTGTCTAGTAGTCGGTTGTTTAATTAATGTATCGTGGTCAATCCTTTCAGCTTCTCTGTGTTGCTCTTAACTTCTACGATGGATACTACGTCCGACTTTGTTGTCAATTCATACATATCTTAAAAGAGGATTTATCCACTTCTTCTTGCCCTTTTCAGTTCATCATTATTTGACTTAGCTTCATTTTCTCTTTTTCAAGATCGAAAACCGAACCGAACTTATCCAAACCGAGAAATATAGTGTAATTTCATCAGCTTACAATCTTTCCAGTCAAAAACTGGTGCCTCGAGGTACTGGCTCTGAGTCACTCTTGTGATGACAATGCTATACAAGTGTACGGATTTTGACTTGATTTAATTAATAAATCGAGATATGATCACAAATAAAATGAGCTTGCTGGTACAAATAGAGTGGTAGCAGCGAATGCTCAGCCTCGATAACCGCATACCGAAGGTGACTGGACATTTGATACTCGTTAAGACAATACGATTGATTTACTTTCCTTCGAGCCTTCGATATAATTTTCCAGTGTTTATTCATTGAAACTTTCAAAAATTTAATTTGACATTTGTTTTTTGGAATTAGTAACCTTATGCATCAATTGAATGCCACGGTAATAGTATATTTCGTCTTCGCATTTGAGGAGTGCTAGTGGCGATTTAGGGATTGTTTATTGCCTTGTGAGTATGAGTAGTTGTGGAATTCAAATCTATGCGGATATTTTCATTTTCTACACACAGATTCACCAAACGAAAATTTGCAAATCACACGGAGCGTGGTAACTTCCTTTTGGTTGCCAAGCAACGACCCTCTTCCGGGAATTGGGGGTGGTCTTCCGCTCAATAACGGTCCATTCACTTTGCCCTACGGGTTGAGTGGTGCTGGTCGCCTTAATCCCCTCTCTCACCGACTCATCCGGAAAATGTCCATTCATCTCCAGATGATGTAGTTTTGATTATTTCAAGGTCATTTTGGCTCACTATAACTATCCCCGTAATCTGACTGACTCAGTTTTAATTCCTTAGATTCTGCAATGAGATGCGCCAGAAGTTGAGCGAAATGACGAAACCGCAGTGTTCTGAGACGGGACCTGCTTACCTTACTTCACCAGCCACTTTGGAAACGTTCAGTCGATTTCTGTCTTATCAGGTGGAGAAAAACCTTATCATTCCCATTCGAGGTAAGTTGAATTACACCGTCACGAATCCACGCGTGATTCTCAAGCAGCAAATGTTAGCCTGTGCGTAAAACACGTCGTCTTGATTAAGGAAAGGCTGGCTTTGATTCCCTTAATTATCAGACAAAACCCTGAATGAGTATTTTTCCGTTCGGATTTAAATACGATACATCTCCGTCCGATCGCAAGTTTTTTATTTCAGAGATATATCGGCGTTTGCTGCTTGAAAGTGGTTCCATAAACATTCCGCTCTACTATCATTCAACCGATATAGACGGCACCACCAGGAACGAATGTCATCCTCCGATAAACGACGACTTTTATGCCCTCGCATTTTGGTTTGATCTTCTCGGTCACCGATTGGTTGAGGCACTTCCTGTGGAGCATCGTCTCAGTTATCGTGATGAACTCTTCCTCAGGGTGGACTTGGAGTCCCATGAACTTGTCTACGCGTACGATAAACTCCATTATTCAAGCTTTTTATTCGTTTATGAAAAATTAGGACTCGACGACTTTAAATCTTTAATCTCCTTCAGCCGTAGTGTAATTTTGCAAACGGTCAGATACTCAGGGATGTTGAAGTGTATCAGTACATTAGATTGGCGAACACAATTCATAAGAAGTCAGGCTACGAACAATTTAGTCGAAAGTGTTTATACCCGCACGTGGGGAGTTTAATTAAACGGCTACCAATGCTTTTGTTTGCTTCATTGATAAAATAATTGCCTGTAAAAACTACAGAGAATTGCTAATGGAACGAATTCGGACGAGCTTATAGATGCAGTGCCATTATTGAATCATTTCCAACCAATGTATTGTGTGGGATTATGTTCTGTGTTCTTTTTCTGCCGTCGCCTCAAGACTTGATTGGACTATCGTTCAATTTTCTCGACGTATACTCACGCCTGACTGCATCCTCTACAACCTTCAATCCTCATCACTTCAGCAACAGTTCTCACAACAGCAACTTCCACTTTACTCGCATTCACGGGAGGTGACTTCACGTGTCATTTTGTTCTCCACCCTTCAGGCCGTTTGCGCCTATGGTATGTTTTCATTTTCAAATGTAATGAGAATGTGATTCTAACCATTGGCGCTTGAGTGAAATGGGATTCCTAGAAATTGACAGTTTATGAGCCTCAGAATATGGAATCGATGTGCGTTTGCATTATTTCTTTGTGTGATCCAAAAGAAATGACCAATGAATCATCTTGTCGTTATCTTAGGCGAGATCACGGCCGATGTCGCTTGCCCTTGCATTTCCGGCGTAAACTATCCTGTGAACTTGGTGCACTGCTCAACAAAACATTACGGCCTGGTCTTTGTTAAACAAATGGAGAAATATTTCCATTGTTCTGTACAGTTTTTGTTCGAGCGCAAGTAGCATCCAAATGAGGAAGTCTTGTTTGTTTTTGTTTGTTGGTTTTGGCGATGGGTGCATTCATGCATATTCATATACTCAGGATGTGGCTCTTCTCTGGTGCTGTCCAAAGACTGGCAGGTAGATTGAATGCGAAGACCACAAAATCACGATTAGCTGCATGCATATGCACACATCCTAGACTTTTGCTGGGTCCTCATTTCTCCTCTCTTTCATTTCTCTGCACTAGATCTCCTAGAAGTGGGTGAGGTGCGTTGCCAAACAGAGGAGCAGTTGATGCGATGCCAAATAAGGGAACAATTTATGACAATGAGGGCGGAGACGAGGGCCATTTTTAGTGAGGAATGTGGCTACCTCCAACTTCCAGCGGTCATCGCGCGCCTTGCCGATCTTCTGCCTGCCAATTCCTCTTTCGCTGCTCCCTCCCAGGCGCCCATCTTCAACGCAGAGGTCACTAACACCCCTGAGGCTGAGGCCTACCTCTCCCCCCGTGAACGGCTTATGCTCTCCGTCCATGAGTTATATAATTCCCTCCTACTTGAGTCAGGTACGAACTCTCCCAACTCATTTTCGTCAAGTTTTTCAGATGCTTGAATACATTGCCAATTAAAAATCTTATCGTCCACTTTTCAACTTGAAGTCTTATTTTCCTTAGGCAATGATGGTGAGGTAAAATGGACCGAACTAAACCTGCGTAATGAAAGCAGTTTCTGGTGGGTTTTATCTCTTATGTCCTTTATGTTTTTACGACTTGTTTAAATCGGAATATTAGCTACACTTTTCCATTATAGCGTTGTTCTTGTCGCCCTTATCAATGGAAAAACGCCTCTCCCGCTTGTCCTTTTAAAGTAAGGTCCATTAAAAGACATGTTAAAATAGTTTCATCATTGCTATCCTACTCTCACCCACACCTTGTGGTAGATATTTTAACCACAATACCAGTATATTGGTTACGTTTTCATTTTAATAAGGGAACTGAAAAGAACTGCAATATGCTTTCCTTAATTGATGAACAAGAGCATCTTTATCATACTCCATTTAGCAACATTTTGCAGTTGCCACCGGCAACAGTGAACGCTCAGGTGAAAGTGTTGTGTGAGTACCTGGTTACGGCAATCAGTAAATTTGAGCAGTTGGAACGACAAAACCTTCCTCTACCTACACACATTCACGCGCCCTGCAAAGTGAGTCAATTCGGCCCTCACTTTTCCATCGTTTTATCCAGCCGATGTGTTCATTAAACGATTGTGTTTTTTTGTTTTGCTGTAGATGCTATCTGCTGCCATCGCTTTTTGTGTTCAATATGGAATCATTACAATGGACCGCCTCCTACTGTACCTTGTAAGTGAACTATCTCTCTGAACTATTCTTGTCATGCTTGTCAGGGGCCTCGGAAAATTACTTGGTGCGTTGATTAACAGTAATAAAAGCCAGATATTACGAGCAAAACTATGAAAATGGAATTTCGTTCGTTGCATTTACTCCACTGTATGAGGGGATCTTCTTATGTGAATGCGTACTTTTAACGGAGGTTATTTATCGCTTCTGTAGGATGCCTTTTAAGTTGTTCGCGGTACGAGACCTGCTCAGCTGTTTCTTGGTGTCTTTGTCTTTTCTGATATAGTTCGTCCGTTCAAATTATTCGCCGATTGATGTTGCTGCTACCCACAGCATCGCCATATTCCTAATCACCCAGTGTCCGCAACTCGTAGAAGCCATCAAAGCAGTAGGGGACTTTGTAAGTTCTTCCACTATCTCCTTTCCTTTTTTCCCTGCTGATAGAAGTATAATTTTAATTACTTTAAAGACACTGGCCTCCCAATCCTATCCAGTCTATTGTAAGTGATCCCTCTAGTCTACTTGAATTCTTCTTGCCAAATACTAGTGGTTAAAATTTATATTTGTTGAATAAAATAACCAAGTTGATCTTTTTTTGCCACCACGCACTTCTCTCTGTTTCTGGGATAAAACTTGTGCTGTAGTATGAATGCACCCAAACCGGAAATTTTAATTTTGAAGCTTTTAAGTCTTTTATCGTGCAACAGATGGCCATTTTCGGCGAACCATGTTCTCCCTTTTGGAATGGAACACGGGGACGGAAAGTGATGTGCTCTAAATTAGTGAAACGGGAGTAATTCAGGTGATGACCGCCCTCTGGGCCCCGAGAGCCTTTTAAGACTCATCAAGAAAGTAGTCAAACTGAGTCAAGTGCAACCCATCTCACCGCACTTCGTGGCGAATTGTAATTTGTCATTCACTCTAAATGGGAATTTGCTGCGAATAATTGTGTTCGTGGGCTGCATTAAAATTTTGCTTGCACTTCAGAGACTTCCAGATCGTTGACGGGGAAATAACGGCCTAGCAGTATATAATTTCCAACGTTTTTGACAGCTTCGAAAAGTTGAGACCGAGAAGATATCCATTCCACGAAGAACTGAATTCAGCGATGCAGATCTGCATGTTCAGTGAAATTAATCTTCACTCTGCGTTAAAAGGGGGTTCTAAATAAATTTAAGGATTTTTATCTTTATTGCTTGCGGCAACTAAATACAACTGGATTTCTTCGATAACCACTTACGCTTATATTTTAAGGCTCCCAGTTCATCTAATATTCTCTCAAGCCCTCGCTGGCCAAAATTATTGAGGCATCTGCATAAGATTCTTCCAGAGAAACAGTTGATTCTCCTGCCTTCGCCCACCAATGGCCAGACCGGTGCATCTCCCCCTACGGTTCTGCGCCGACGACCTTGCCAACCGATCTACTACGACCATCTCGTCCTTCGTCTCATTCCCGTCCTCGAGATCGTCTTCACCTCCTTCCTTGATAACCCACCGCCTCTCCTTCAACTTGCTCGGTTCTGCGACATTGTCGCACCCCTCTTCAGGCTCCACTGTGAGGCCTGTCACAAGCATCATCCTGGAGCTTGCTGTGCTAAGTCTTCTTTTCTATGCCTCCAACTATCTGGGAGGCATGTGAGATGGTCTCCATTAATTGTGGCTGTTCTAACAAGCTTGTTTTATTTTATCGAAAATCTGACACTAGACGAAATTTGATAAATTGCTGAAATCTAGTTGGATATGCTACATTAATCAAAGTCGTTTATGCTATTTTTAAGTTGGCGTAGCTAGTTGTGCTCTTATGAGATAATTGTGGGGACCGATGTCTGCTGAAGCCAAGTGGATTGATGCGAGTGATTCGTAATCAACCAGCTTGCAAAACGACGCTGATTCGACCAAATACTGCTTGCGACCTTACTAGTGGTCGTTTACCATTAACTAGATGCTTGGCCACCTCTTAAGGGCCATTAAATTAGCTAAGTTACGAAGGTGCCATTTGCGTTTCCTCGCTTCCTGTCTATCATTTATCCGTCTTCCCTGCCGAGGGACATAATTCGCCTTTGTCATTATCAGCCTGAGGGTCCAGTTATCATTTGAGGATAAAAGAGTTTTGTTTTAGAAACTGGTCATATCGCAATAATTCGTCGTCTAGGTAATCTGTGTCTGTTATCCTCTTGCTTTCAGAGAATAACTGAAATCACTTTCCATGGTTATTGTTACTACATTCCACGTCAAAAACTGCAATTTGACTACATAGATGCGATTGATAGCAGCCTTGCCCCTTGTTAAAAGAACTTATCCACTCTCCCTACATGCACACAGCACACCCAATGAGCCTGTGTTTCCTCCTACTGCGGGGCAAATTTCACCACTTCAGTAATGGAACAGCAACGGCTTCAGGGGCGGTGGGTGGTGGAGCGCAGAGCACAGCCATCCCCGGCGGGGGACAGTCGCAGCAGCTGACCTGGCGTAACCCTACTCAGGTAGACGAGGTGGCCTGTCAACTCATCCTTCGTTGCATTCTAAGTGTCCACCAGGCTCTGGCGGAGCGTGCCAACACTCATCGCGAGTGTGCACAGGCATTCATGAACAGTGAACAGAAGGGTGAGACTTAGTGTTAATTTTATTCGATTGTAGAGGGCATGGAAAAGGATGGATGGGAGATCTGTGCTTTGGTAATCATCTTTGTGGTGTAAATCACATTGCATTTCAAATGCCTGCTGTCGTGAGACCTTTAAATGGGTGTGGACATCAGCTTCATATCCTCTGCCACCCGTAGGGTCCAGGTAAAGTTCGGTGTACTTGAAGGGACTAGAAAGTACTTAGAATTCCGTGCTTTTGCAAATTTTAAGGACTCTGTATATAAGATTCCCTGGGTACGTACAATTTTGAGCCTAAATTGAAGTTATTATTTATGTTTTCAACGTATATGCATATGCTTTCAATGTTAAAGGAGTGCTTAGCCAATGAAGGCAGGTCAAAATCATGGCTGTAAGGTGATACTCGGCCACCAGCTGGCCCCCACGCCGTCAGGTCGTTGGGTCATGTATTGTTAGCTATTAGAACATTAATTCCAACTCAGATGTGCGAAATACGCCTTGATCAATTTCCTCTCTCTTGATTGACTTAAGCAAGTTACCGTTGACTTTTTGCCTGGGATTTAATAAAACAAGCCTTTGGTTTGGAATTTGTCAAGCATAGTGCTTGTGTCGAATTTTCTGCAGGAGGCTATTCGTTCCCTTTCAGTTATGTCTAACATTGTTGAAAAGATACCTACGTATTTAGTCGAGTGGTAGCAGAAGGCTGTCTACTTTGTATATTATCACCGCCATTTTTATATATACACTATCACTTTGGACGTTATTATAAACAGAAAAACTGGCATTCAACCACTTCCATTGTGCATATCTGAATAAGCGAGTGCAAATGGTGTCGAATGCATGAATGAATTCGTCCAGCAGTTCATTGCAATGGGACCTAATGTATCGGAAATTATTTCGCCGTGTTAGATAAATACAGAGGACTGAATGTAAGACCTCAAATAGACTTCACGCTTTAACAAACAAAGGTGATCATCAAAAGTATCCCAAATAACCCTCTCCTTGGTGGACGATTTCTATACCGCTTGCCATGGTTACGAATTGATCGAAGTCATTCACAAACGAAATATTTTTGAATAAGATAATTGCCATTCTTGACCAGTGTGTGGCCTTCTCTCACCTCCGGCCTGGATGATCCTGAATATTCTGCATGAGGCGGCAATGCAAGCCGGGGACTGTAACGCCGTCCCCACGGACGCTGATTTCGCGAACTGCCTTCGAATGGCCTATGGTTCCGATGCGGAGATCCGCCTTGCTTCTGCTCTCCACTCTACTGCTGAGGTTGCCTTTCCTGAGCTTGAGTCCCATCTCGCACGTCTTCTTCATCCCGTTGTTAAGGGTTGGTCTCCTTTTAAAGTTTTCAATGCAGCACAGACAACGACAGTGATAACCTTCCATACCCAAATCGAAGCTTACACCCCTTTTCTATCTCGTCACAACAAGGGGTTATGGGTATTATGACTTACTGCGGCGTCGAATGGAAAACGAATTTTTTCACTTCATCGTTGGGCCAATCATACTGACTGTCTTTGAAGCTGACTACAAGCTGACTTATTTCATTAGAATCCTTACTGATTACTTAACATTTTTAGGGGGTAAGGATTCTTAGCACTTCCTTGATGCTTAATGCTACTCCCTCCTTCCCCATTTTTTGTATAACTGTTGACTACTTTGAAGCAGCAAGCATGGTGAGCACTGGTTTATAACATCCAAGTAATGTGCGTGTATCGATCGTGTGGTTTGCCGCAGTACAAACATGTGCGTTGGCGATACCCTTGGTCAGGACACTCAATCGGAACGCCTGAAACTTGCGAATGGCTAGGAAGAGCTCATTGACAAATCGTATTCACACACGGGCGGGATCCAATTGATTCAAGACTAATGGTTGATCCAAGTTTGGTAATGGTTTGAGGGTTAACTATGCCTCGTATACGTAGTTAGTTATATCTGTTCAGGCATTCCTGTATATAAACAAACGGTGTATAAAACCATTGAATTCAACATGTAGGGCATGGAAGAATGGGAATCAACTTTAGTACTGTAATCGTTAGGAGGCTCGGTTTATGTAGTGGCTGGTACGGATGAACGCCTTTGAATTGGTAGTTATGAAGAGACACGGACTGCATGGGGTTCCTTCGGCGTGGCGCGACTGGCGCAGTGAAGAGAACGTGAACCCTCAGGCCGCGGGCATCTATGCAGTGGCGGTGGAGTTGATGGTTCTTCATCCACCCTCCAACACCTCACGAGTTCCCCAGGCTGCTGGATGCCTCATGGAATGCCTCCGCAAACGGTGAGTCTTCACTGTGTGGTGTTTTAGCTTACCTAGAAGGGCTTAGGTTGGTAGCCTAGATAGCATGAAGGCGACCCATGATTCAACCACAGAAGCCAAGTCGAGGAAGATTGGAGATGTCTATGCATTCATATAAATCAATAGAAAAAAAGAATTTGTGTTTCAGGTTCTTATTTTTTCATGGGTTTTCGGAGTTATGTAAAGTATGGAAATTTATAGCCACCAGTCATAGAGTCATTGAAATCTCTATTATATTTTAGTGTATTTCATCTTGCGTAACCTCCACAAACGGTTATTGAATGCTACTGCTTACTTTGGCGATGCATTTTATCCTCTGATTTTCAACTTAAAAACTCTTCTGACATCTCCCATTGCACATTTATTTAACACTAGATGCTCCTGTAATTATCAAACATCAATTATTTTTCATTTTTTGCTAACGAAAGTTGCAGTCGTGCACTTTTCTATTATTATCTTTATGTTCCAGCTCGGGCTCAGGCGATTTTCACAAATGGTTGAATGTTACCGGTGCTCTTGTTTCGGTTTTACCGGTGAGTTTGTTCTTTATTGCAGCCATTCGGCAGACTAAGTCGCAAAATTTTGAACCATAGTCCTTAAAACCCATTGCGGACACAATTTCAGCTGTGTGTTGGCAGTGGTCGTGTACTACAAGGCAACAGAGTTGTATAGAAGGCTGACAGGCAATCCCATTCGATCATACGTTGCTGGAACAATGTGTCGATTTAATTTGTCAGTGAGTGCAGAAATTGCACCTGAAAGACATGCGGTGGCACTATTTTTATCTTACTTGTACACAGATACGACAAATTCGGACAAAAGTTGCTTTCAAGCGACCGCACTTTCCTCTGTCTTTCAGCTTATATTTCGACACAACATTCTTTGCCTAACGTGCACCCTCATCCACGACCCTTGCTTCAACGACCCGGAGCAGTGGCCCTCAATTCTGTTGACCCTTAAAACGGGCACTGAATTATCGCCCCACCCACCGGCTCAGCTGCTGAAGATGTTTCGTCGTCGTCGCGCCCTCACTGACCAGCCGGTTCGACTCACGATCTTCAAGGAGCAGAAGGAGGCCGAAGAGGCAGCACTGAGAGTCTACCAGCAGGACGGTGAGGAAGCGAACTGGGAGATGCTGGGTCGTCCACACACCTCATCGGTGCGATTCTTTGAGACTATTCTACCTCCGCAACTGCCCCAAGGAGATGCCCTGCCGAATCACCTCTTCAAAGCCGCTGTCTGGCATGCCATTTGGAGCCATGCTAATTTGAACGATAATCCAACTCTTCTTCGGTTAGCAAGGTTTTCCTCTCTCTCTAGCAGCGTAACCTATGCACATTTCAGTGGAATAGAATCTGATGATTCTTACCATAGGTATTTTACGTTCGCACTAACACAAGATAGCAATACCGCGTTGGTATCAAAGTTTCCCATGCTATTTACTGCTCGAGACAAAAGGCATAAAGTGGTGTCGAAGATCAAAAATTTTATGTTTAAAGGTGTCGGGCATCAAGTGATCAATGCAACTCATTCGTTTACACGCAAGCAGTTTGCTTTTCTCATCTTCCAGAATCTTCGATGAATCCGTGCTCAAGTATGTTAACAATGAGGCCAAGCTGTTAATGGCGTTTTCGATGATTACTCCACCCATGAAAGCACTGAGCAATGACAAGTCAACCATTGTTGATGTAAGTTCGGAAGTCGCCTGTCTGCTTTCTTTTAGCATTAAATTAAAAATGCTGGGCTGATAGTGTAGGTGGGCTAGATTCGATGGTATTACTCCTGTGAGCTCTTGATTCCGACACAATTCGACAAAAGCATGGCTTCTCCAAAAGCATTTGTTTTAGTGACATCCAAGCCAAGCGTTTCAAGTACAATGGCTGGCTATGTTCCTTGCTAGCGTCTAATTGAATCATATTTAAGGATAGCACAAGGCCGTGGGACTACGCTACACGTATGTCGCTTTTGGAATCACTACAATCACTTTCCGTATTAGATCATTAAATATGGATCGTCCAATAAAACACCAATTTTGTTGCCAAGATTGGCCTCTCTCACGCCACCTGGCTCATTTGCAAGACTGACCTCCTGACCGAACACCCCATTTTTGAAACCGAATTACCTACACCGACCCAGTAGTTTTGTAGAGTAACAGTTGAAAACGTGTCAGTACTTTTATAAGGTCTCAGCAACTACTCCATGAAGGTTGGTCATGAAGTAGTCACAGACCAAAATATGCGTTTGAAAAGACGATGAGGCGTCTCTCTGATGTAAAACGTGCTTGGTTAGTGAAAATCCTGAAATGTTGAGCTTCAAAACTACCAGTTAAAGCAGTCACCAGATGAACAGCGCAAATACGAGACGTTCATGACCGTTTTTATTCGGATGAGGAGCCTTTTGGGAGTTTGGTCAATAGCAGTCACCCTTTCAGAATGACCTGGATTCCCAACGATCCAAAGAATGAATGGCAACTTGTTGGGTTGGACTGGCTTCTGTTTACATTATCTCACTCACATCGATGTCTGACCGTTTATAGTTGACAGTAAGCCTCTACAAGGCGGTACAGCAAGTTGACGAGGCGTTAGCGGCGAAGGGAGTGCCTCTCTATCACGTGAATACGATAGCTGATTTGCTCTATCACATCAAGTACACTTACGTGGGCAAAGCGGTGCAGGACGAGGTTCAGGGCCTCTTAAGCAAAATGAGACCACATCTTCAGACGTGTCTCAAGTTCGTCTTCTCCACGCCCACCACTACTGCTTGTAACAGGGCCAACAACCCTACCGATGCTGTTTATCCAATCTTCGAGGATCGGGAATACCGAGCTGCCGCTCGACCGCCCATTGGAATAAGTGACGAATTCTTCTGAACATTTTCTTGTCAGTGTAAAATTATCTGAATCTGTTTTCCTCGTTTTAAACTGACAAATAAAAATCATGTGAATTTATCAAAACTACCTCAAGTGAGTGTTGAAAAGCAAGAAAAATTCTGGGTAGTACATTCCTTATGCATAACTTCTGAGGGGTTTTTACAATTCCAATTATCGTTGGTAAGGGGAGCTTCGAGAGCGCTCGCGATGCTTGGAATAATGCGAAGAGAGGGAGCTGGACGCAAGTCTGCTTCTTTGTCTAGGTATGGACAAATCCCTTCGGTATGCTCTCAATCTGTGTCTCATGGAGAAGGCATCGTTTGGCTCTGGGAAACGAGCGGATCTTTGGGGGGCCACAGAGTGCTTACCATTGGAGCGTCTTTCTTTGAGCATAGATGGGTCTTGTCTGCGGCGTGGTGGCGACACAGAAGGAGATCTACTATGATAAGGTGGAAATTTTTGTGAGGAGTGACGATGAGATCCACGCGGTGGAGAGGGCGATAAGTCCATATGGGATCTGTTAGACCGCAGAGGTTCTTGGGAGGTCTTGTTGACATTTTGGAGCTCTATAATTCTTCGCATCGCCTCAGGTCCGCAACCATGCTCACGGACGTAGTCAGTTACGGAGGGGAGCTCAACACCACTAGTGTTTGTAGGAATCTGATTGGCGTCTTGACGTCCAACCTTTGTCACACCAACGGTGGGCACTCGATACTTCTCCACATGATCAACACGAATCATGCGACCGGCAATTTTTATTCCGTTGAGATTATCTGTAGCGAGAACAGTGCTCTTTTGGTTTTCATAGCAGACAAAGGCGAATCCCTTGGAACGTCCAGTATCCCTGTCGCGCACGAGGTTTATATTAGCGATTTCACCGTACTGTGAGAACACGCAGATCACATCGCCTTCTGTCAGGTCGTAGCTCAGGCCACCAACGAATATCCAGGCAGAATCCCTGTACTGTCGGTGCCAACTGCTCCCTGTACCTGTATGTCCAAAGCAAAGTTCACGCTCATTCATGGCATTTTGATTTTTCGTTTGCGTAATTGGATTCATGATTTGTAGGAGTCAAAGCTAAAAATGGAACCGAATTCCTAAACGGTTAGTAAAATACGAAAAAAGCAAATGTGACGCACGATTACAATGGTAACGGAGTAGGTATGGTGATTCCAGGTGTACTTTCGTAAGAGGGAAGAGAGGGTACTAGCAGGGATGAAGTAAAACGCAAAAAAGAAGAGCTACCCATATGGGACCCAACAACGAGGAGCAGCCGCACGACCACAAAACTTCAGTTTATAACGCCTGTGTATGCATTACATCAATTAAAACAGTCCGAGGTAACTCATGGTTGCACACTTGATTCTAGATGGTGAAAAACCTTGAAATAGTAGTATTTAGGCTTGAAAACACTTTCTTGAATGCCTTTTATCCTAACCTGATTTCACAAAAAACGAATCAATAACTGCAATCAGCTAATCACAATTATAGACCGTTCCCAAAATTAGATACTAAATCATGCCTTCAGAATTAACCTCTTTTAAAAGTTGCTGTATGCAGAAACGAAAACAATTCGGAGTGTAAAAACGAGGTATTTAGGAGCCAGGGCAGACACACTAAGCAGAAACTCCCAAATTTCTCAAAATTAATATAAATAGCGCAAACGCTTTAAAGGTATATGCATTGCTGTAGCGTCTTGAGACTTCCCTTAAGGTAAAAGAAGGCATAGTACTAGGGCAGAACATATATTCTGGTACCAGAGGACTTGTGCTCCGTTGGAACGGCTCGGAGGCCGGTCAACCGGCTAGTACAATATGACCGCCTAAGTGACCGAAACCAGCAGCTCGAACAAACAAAGCACTACAGTGCAAATCTCTGTGTCCATTCTGCAAAAGCAGGGGGACATCATTTCCAGACCAGGAAATATCTTCCTGTTGTATAGGACATCTGAAAAGCTGCGAGAGTGTTCTGGAGGCCAATGATGTGATACTTAATTTTTTCGTATTAACAAAACTAAGGGTTTAAGAGCGTCTAAAATACCACGCATAAGATCACAAACTGTACGAAATTTGTGCTGTTAACATCAGTTTCGTTTGATATCATTTCAAGAACCTTTTCTACAGTTTCTCCTAATTAATCGTAACTTATGGATAACTTGCGAAATTCGGTGTTAAACTTTTTCCTTTTTATTTAGAAATCACTTTCTTGTGGCGTTACTGATACAGTAAAATCTGTTTTTGGAACTACTAAACGCTTTAAAATACCCATGTTTGGATGCCATTTCTGTCTTATTCATCGATGGATTTTGGACGGTGTTTTTTTAGCCTACAGATATATATAAATGGCATATGACCTTCAGTACTCGATAAGCGGTAATTATGGGCAAGACAAGGAAGAGCCAACGTGGTGGTAGGCGGCGTAGCGCCAGCACAACTAGCAGCAGCAGCAGCAGTAGTAGTAGTTCATCCAGCAGCGATCGCAGGTAAGCACTCATTTTCTTTATTACGTTTTCTTAGTCGAGGTTACAGGCGATCCCGGTCTAGGCATGCAGTAAGTACATCCTTACCTCACTAACTTTTTTTAGGAAAGACATTATGACAAAAGACCGGATGTGAGGATGTTTTCTGTTTATCAGGTAGGTTTTTTGTGAACCTAACAAATACATTAGCCACAAAGAATGTGCTCCATTTTTTTAGGTGGATGAGTTGTTTACATTTCCAGTGATAATTTACATAATTTATTTCCCTGCTATTTTGCATAAAAAACAATGGTGTCTGGTTGTTTGTTAGCTTCTGTGAGATTAGCTGTATCGGTTATATTGTTGCTTCACAACAAAATTATGGACTCGTCATGTTCACATGGGTTATGCTAGAACCTACTGTAAGATTTTCTAAAAATGATTGTTTAAATGGGCCACTGATTTATTTTGTGGCCCTTTTGACCTGACATGCAACAATTTGTCAATGAGTTTATTGTAGTTTTTTCGTCAGGATTATCATTTCGCTGTGGCATTGCTTCTTTAACGAAATGCGTAATCTTTCTTGAAACTATGGGCAATATTAAGTTTGAAGAGCCAAAATTTTGGTCGGCTTAAAGCTCTATTTTGTGTAGTGGGATAATCTTTTCAAACCACTTAAAATTTGGTATGTACTTAGTTCAGTACATAATCTGATGAATGTGTTAATTCATTGGCAGAAGACACATATTTGTCTAGCTAAGTTGCGATATTCCCTCAGCCAGGCTACGGAGCCCTGCCCATGAATGGAGTATATCCAGTACAAAATGGAATGATGCCTAATGCGATGATGCCGCAGATACCCAACAGTATGATGCCACCCTACGGTGCGCCAGCAGCGCCAATGACCCAACCGGCCATGATGCACTCACACCAAATGCAGCCACCTATGTACCCCTACCAAAACGGAATGATGAGCTGGCCGTGTCAGGGGTCGCAGATCGGCGCACCACAAATGCAGCCCTCGGTCCCACCTACCCCGGTATTCCAATTTCAAATATCGCCAGGAAAAAATGCACCTGGTAGGAAGTGAATCCTGTCAGTACATCCATTGTTTCCGATTTCTTATCTACGCCTGACGAATAAATGTACTCAGTGTCAAGCATTTTATGCTATTTTTTGCGTGCATTACGCTGTACTGATATTTATTTTGCAATGTATCGAATCGTTTTATGACTAAAGCAATGCTATATTCTGGGCTTGTAGATTAGACTCACATGAGCCGTGAAGTTGTATCTTTCGTCTCAACGCATCAAATGTTTCGATTCACCACTCAAAGGCAGATAAAGTGTGGAAATAAATAGATGTTATTCAACAGAAATTTCTTTATTCTTAAATTCCATATTTTTGGTAGCATTACACATATTACCTAGATTAATGCTTGATATTTTATAGGATCGTGTTCACAAGATCTGTCTGATTAACAGAATAATCAGCTTAGTGCTTGTGACGTTAATCAAGGCAAAGATGTAGACCGTTAAAAGAGACGTTTAAATTCGAAGAAAAACCACTAAATCCAGATTTTCTCTATATTTGGTGATAGGATGCTTAATTATCCATTTAAGCTACTATACAGCTTTTGCAGTAGACTACATAGTAAAGAATACCTATGATTTTTTACCGGTCTCGCTGTGTGCGAAAAAGGCGTTTAGTGTTGATTTCATTTGAATGAATTTAAATAAACAGTTTTAAAGAAACTAGTGTCTAGCTGTGATATCCTTATAGTTTAGCTGCGTTTAAATATGCATTGACTGAGGCATTAAATGAAGAAGCCTGAGTGGAGCCAGGATTTTCCAGGATTCAGATGAAGGAATAAAAGCTGTCTTTTCCCACTGTGTAAAAGAATCAAAGTGAAAAATAAGCCGAGGATTTAGATAAAAGAATTCATTTTTATGTTATCGTACGATTTGTAACGGAGAGACACGCAAAAAATTAGCAAAGTGATGTCAGGAAATTCTTGCATCAAATAAAGCAAAGTCGATGCGATGGGTGGCAGACCTGTAGGCATAAGATTGTATTCATACGAAGAGGGCTAATTAGTATTTTTTAAAACCGTAAGCGCCTTTTCGCGTATCCCGCAACACCCATTTGCTACCATTAACGTAATTAGGCAATCATTAAAGGCACACTGAATCGTGCCTTAAACTGGATATAAAGTGGGAAAATTCTCAGTAATTTGACTTTTGACTAGGCGCCTGAGACGGCATCCATCAGAATTTTCTCCCGCCAAATACGGACTGAGTGCGATGAAGAGCTAGGAGAGCGTATTTTACAGGTGATGTGTGCCGGTGCCAAGTAGAAGCAAAGAGAGTTAGGGATGAATTCCCGATCATACTCGTAATACATTTCAAATTCGTTTTAAGGAAGCATACATGAAAATTCAATTAGCAAATTAAACTCGGAGAAAAATTATACCGACTCGTTTACGCACATGTGAATTAACAGTGGTAGGGACGATGCTGTGCAATGTGAAATTTGTGGATTTCCGAAACTGACTTGCTCGGAATTCTGGAAAAGTTTACTCGCATACAAAACGGGAGAGACAAATTGAATTAAAACTCGACTTTATCGATCACGGCTTTGACATGAACAATGAGTGCTCACGAGGAAGCCACTCCACAATCCAGCTAAAATGCTAGTTGCACAGATAGATGTTGGTCTCACTCTACCTACACCAAATGTAGGAGACAGTTGCAAAAAGGATTCTCACTCTTCCTCATTTTAAGGGTTAGTTGGGTTGAGTAGCGACTGTTAATGCAAAATGAACAAATTAGGCAGTCTACTTGCTGATGGTTGTTAACCAATAGACCACGCAGCGTCAACCCTTTTCTTAGCTGCGTAATCGACTAAAATGATTAGCATCTCTTCTTATTGGCCTACGCAATGCACTCTGAGCAAGATTGGAATAAAGTAACTTTAAAAGGTTTCGCTTACTTAAATATGCTTAAACGGACTAAATTTCGGCTAGGAATAACCATATGACAAATGCATGAAAACAAAGGTCGTCTTGAATGCGCCACAGTTTTCACAATTAACAACATGTGTAACTTCATTGGACACCTTTACCACAAAATTTATCCAACAATTTCGTAAGTAACTCCCTTGAGTTTGAAATTGAGGTAAATTGCCAAAATATTCATTAAAGAACGCTCCTCATTGCTTTGAAATGCTCATCAAGGTCATTGGTTAACACTTGTTACTACCTTATGCTTTAAAGTTGCGATGTGATGCTTATCCTCATGTTGGTGTACTTGGAAATAAAGCACTAATTGCTTTAACTGGCAATGTGAATGAGAGTGTCAAAACACTTGAAATTAGTTGCGCATAGGGGAGGACGAAATTTTGCCAAAAACAATGCCGAATAACCAGTTTCAGCATTTGTGCAGAAAAATTATTCTTAAATTTCGCGATCGGATGGCCGGTACTCTCGAGCAGGCCATTTACACTCCGCGGACTTGGGTTCTGCACCGATACCAATTCAATTTGTTACATGCAATGGACCTCCAATATGTGATTGTTAGATTCAATTGCTCAATGCGATGGAGAACTCCCTTTATGCAAAACTACTTGCCGTTTCTTAATCTAGCGTGTTTTGAGCAATGGGTTAAGGAGGACGAATAGCCTCTGAGAAAGCCTCAACCAAGCGCAGTGTCAAAGCGAATGCACGCGGAGAGAAAAGTTGTGCATTTACGCGTGCATTGTCGCACCTGTGAGGAGTGGGTGACATGTATGCGCTGCGCCGCACTCACGTCAGGAGGACCGCCAATTCACAGGCTTCGTTAATCCACTGAATCCGACCCGCCACAAGGCATAATTAAGCTGCGTTCATTCGCCAGCTGGAGGAGAGAGGTATATGAATTAGGAATTGCACGAAATAGATTTCACGACGTGTATAGAGGCAATGAGTCATGACCATTTGGCAAAGCAATCGGCACATTTCAAAGGAAGAAAAATTTACTTAATTATGTCTTGACGACGTGCGTGCCGGAATAATTAATGCAGTCATGGGTATGCAGGCACAAAAGTGTGATGGAATCTACCATCATAGTATGCCCATCGAAAATCAAAATGACCTTTCAGTAATGAGGTTATATGGGCAAAGGGGACCCAAATCCCTCCAATCGGTGCCCAATGAGTATTCAAATTAGGAAAGAAATGAAATCCATGTTTGAATGTCAAGATGGTCAAAAAATCTCTCACAAACACAAGCCATGGATAATGGCTTATGGTGCAACGTGACCTTTCATTAATTGCAAATCGAATTAACGTACAATGGAGTGAAATCAATTATTTAAAGATCAGTTAAGGTAGATAAGAACAAGATGAGCGGTAAGACGAAAGTCCGAAAGTTAGTGGACGGGAAATTGGTCCCAATGATCCGGATAATTTTATGCAATGAACATTCAAGCAGTGAGATCACCTTTTATTAGGAATAAGAATTGGCTGTTCAACTCGATTTATATGGATGAGAGATGCTCTTAAATGCAAATAAGGCGACCAAGGTTTCTCATGTTAAGATTACTCACGAGCAGCAAAATGGCAGCTGGGAATGGGATTCAGTTCGATTTGATTGCCATGAGAGCCTGGTGCTAAGAGATGCAAACAGTCAACAGGGCCTAATATAAAATCAGCCTTTCCACTAAATACTTTAAATGCACATGCAAACCTATTAATATGATGTAAAATGATCCCTCTAGATTTGTTGAGTCAATGGTAATCCCAGAAACAATTATGAAAATTGATTTAACGACATTAGCTATGCCCGTTTGTAAAAAACTCACAGTCAAGGTAGTTCAAAGTTTTTATCAGGGGATGAATGATTAAGATTACTTTTCATCTTCCATGTTGCTTCCCCTCCCGATTTTCCGTGTTATGGAGAGTGATAGGAATGAACAAATGCTTTTAGACCGTTTTGTTAATAACCACCCTTAAAGGTCATTATTTTTAGCTTTAATAAACAGAAGGAGGAAACTCTCTTCTTCTCAAATTGCTTAGCAAAATAGATAGTTTGCTGTTAAAGCGGGAATCCAGTGGTTTTAGTGTACTGCATTTTTCAGCTTAATGACATTTAGCACTCTAAGTGTTCAAAATGTACTTTGTTCTTTAAATGGGTTTGGTTCAATTCTGGTGTGAATCAGTATTTCGTTACCTGTTGTTCTCAGAATCGCATTTTTTCCAGAATGCTTTTTTGATGATGTTCACGTGCTTTATAAACGAACCAACTTTGTGACTAATCAGCTGAAATCGTAAGTAAATTTAGTTTCTTAAATATAGCCCAGTCGATAATTTCCAAGCAGTGCTAATTTGATTATTGTCATTTTTTAAAAACCTAGTTTTTAACTTTTTTACAGAATTGTTGCAATTTACTTCAAGATTTTAATTTTTCAAATGTATGTTTGTGGCTGGTATGGTAGTTTCTTCGAATAATGTGAGGATTGTTAAACAGAAACAAAAAAAATTTATTACATTTTGGTTTTGATTATTTTTGTTACTTAACGCCTATTAGTAGAAACATACTTAGGATTAATGCAAAGTGGAATAAGAAATCATTAAATTCTATTTGCAACTCGAGCAAATAGACGACAAAAGTTTTGAGAAAAATAACCGATTTGCGCTGCGAATACTAAAGCAAAAGCTGCAAAATTTTGATTAAAACGTAATCTGAGAATTTAAAACGCATGTTTATTTTTCACTTGTTGGTGTATTTCTCCATGCATTAAAATTTTAAGCTAACCTTTTTGGAAGAAACATATTAGTTGCAACTTGTAAGTGCATAGCTCCTATAATTAGAGCAACTGATTACAACATTATTTCAAAAAGCAATCAAACCAATGGTCATGGCTCACAATCTGCATTTGAAAATTACAAAAAGCGAAAAGACTTATTAAGTGAATTAAATTTATTTAGCCCTAGGTTGCATACAATTAGCGTTATAAACTAAAGGCCAAGCTCTAGACTTCATCTTAACCACCCACTCATCGAGCGTCTACCTATATAAGTGTAGGCTATGCAAATTTAATTTCCTATAGAAATTTCATCTTTAGCAAAATTAGCCTTATTTCCTGCGTTACGCATAAGCATCGGTCGCAAAATCATAGCTTTAATGTTTATCAGACGATGCCTATTTAAAGTAAAATAAAAGTTAAGAAGACTTTAACACATAAAACGCTAAGCAGTAGATATTTTCTGAAAAGATAGTTGAATTAGTGGAGAAAAATGCAGTGTTGTTTAGCGCTGCGTAATCACCTGCTTAGCTATACAGAGTGGCGAACGCCCTTCATAAAACAATGCACATAACTTTTCTGTAGTGCGTTTGATTTTAAATAGCTCCCTTTTTCGGTTACGCACGCTTGGACTGACCCTTTCGCCCTCTCCG
>MIEF01007768.1:0-13614 GCA_001870725.1 Taenia solium | reverse complement strand
CCCCAAGCCCTCTGTTTCCAGAATATGTATTCTACCCCAGTACCATCCCTTCTTTTACCTTAAAGGGAGCCTCGGGATGCTACAACGGGTTTTAAAACGTGGTAGATTAGCAATAAATATGAAAAAACTGAGGGAATTCTATTTAACATCGACTGTAAAAATTAAGATATAGGGGAACTGGCAATTATCACAAATGAACTCCAAACGTATCACAAGGGTATTACATTATCAATGCAATTTATAAAGTATTCAATGCTAATAGAAAGTGCACAAAACTTCATTGAATGCAAGAGAACAAAAATGCTTTCTCACTACCTCTGCAGTATTTCAGCTCAAGAGCACTGCAGTTAAGAAACAATCATTTTATCTTTAAACTTTAAAATAGAAACATTTCAAGAAAGCACTAACAATAAACTAGTGCAATCTCATGTTTTAGCATGTTGTTGCATTTTCTCATTCGCTGGCCAATGTTTCGAATCAAGGTCATTCAGTTATTTCGTATGCATACCCGTTTGGGTTGTACTGGCATCAAACTCACACAATAATTTTTATCTTTTCATCAGTTGCATTTTCTGTACTTCTATCTTATAGAACCTTTAAAATGCCGCCTGGAATGTGGGGCCCTGTTTGTTAAGCGGATAGCAATTTTCGACCATTGTCCAGTTAGCTGTCTGTATATTTGTGTTAAATCTGTGTACTACTTTTATTTTCCTTGCATGCGTTAAAAATTTCTGACACTAGCAGGTAAAGGATTAGACAACATGGTAATAAGCGCAGCACTCTTATTTGGTACATTCCAACTGGGCCACTTTAAATTTTCTCATAATAAACTATCAATAGGTGATTATTTTAATGGAACTTCGTCGCCGTAAAATAGGGGATGGTTCTTATTTCTTTTTCGTAATTTAGACTTGTATTGGGGTATGACACGACCTTCATCCTAATGTCGACTCCACTGCTTCGTCGAAATTCGCTTTGTCTTCCATCCACCACCTCTTCCAGAATTTTTTCACGATCCTCTGCCTCCTCTCCGCTTGCTTCTCAGCCAATGAGTCGTACACCGATGTCCTCTATTGCCTACGTCCCTGGTCGGGGCTCCTTCGTGGATCGCAAACCACCCCACGTGATCCTTCCCATAACCCCTACACCCCCACCTCTTCCCCCACCACCGCCTAATCCACAACTTGCGCCTCTCAAACCACGAGCCCGTTCACAACAGTGGACCTCTTCCAAGGCCTTTGGGATTGGTGGACCAGAAAAACTTCCCGGTAAGTTGATGCTGCGCTACAATCAATTATGGAAGTAGTTGGAACATGGAGTGAGACTATAGTAGTTCTTATAAGGTTAACTTCACGAAAGGCTGAGACAGTTAATTTCAGTGTGTAGATTCATTTGTGGTGTACCAAACACTAGTATCTGGAAGAGCCAGATCAAAACCTCTTATACGTGAATTATTGTGTCGAATAAGCATCACGGTAAATACCTTGGCGGCGTTTTGTCTCTGTCCCTAAATTGTACTTACCAGTGAATGAATGTTATTTGGAACTATGAGTGACCACGAAGGTTTTCAGGATAGGCATAGATTCTTCTTTGGAGCTACGTCTCTGCCCCAAGTTTTTTCCAGTCATCATTTAAGAGGCACTTAAAGGTACATTTGAGTTATTTTGGATTGGAAGACTGACATCACGGCATCCTTCTACGTCACTGGCGTGACGGTAGTTTTGCAAAAGTAAAAAACTGTCCTCGATCCCATTGGTGATCACTTCGTTGTGTTTACCGCTAGATAGTTTAATGGTCCTTTCAAATAAAGATTGAGGAAGAACTAGCTGTAAATCTTCAGCACTTCTTAGGAGATCTCCTTTTATAATGGTCTTACGATTTGCAGATTTTCTGCAAAATAGGTCACAAAGACTGTTTAACACTGAATAGTACCTCGTAGAGTCGGCTGCACTTGCTGAAGTGCTACTTCCTGATCACCTCAGTTTCTTTTAGTTATCTTGATAATGATACACTGAACAGCCAATTAGAGGGTGGGGCAAAATAACGTGTCTGCCATTTCCCATTAATCCTATTGAGAAAGGCGCTTTCAATCGAAATGTGCCCAGAATGACTGGAATGCTAGTGAAATACGTACCACTAATGTGGAGCCTTCAAGGTTGGGTAGCTGAGACAAAACGACTTCTGTTGCAAATATATCTGCGGTCACGTCTGCTTACAAATATATGCGTGTAAGTTTACCCTTTCGTTAATGAACTTACGTATACGAATGTGCTACTGTTTGAATCTTACGGCTGGGTCTGCTCTTCCAACAGTTAAAAAGGCGCCGAACCCCAAAGAACCCTCGGGATGCAGGAAGAGAAGCATTACTGTAGGCCTTTTAGGCTCACTGACAATGCTTGAGAAAAAACACCCTCGTAGTTATGCAGTTTTTTAACCATCGTATTGTACTGTGACTGCAAAAATGTAGAATACGCGCCTGGCAACAATGCGCTATAATGCATGGAGAAACATCGACCTGTTGGTAAGATGCTTCACAATTGTTTGTTGTCGAATTAAATCTGATGTGATTTAAGTCTATCCGTTTTGCAAGCAATATTTATCTGGGTTTGAAAAGCATAAAAACCTCCTCTGAACAGCAATTAAGGAGGAGACTATTTGCTTTCTTGGTGGCGGGACGCAAAAGGAACTTTTTCACAATATCGATACGATACATTTTAGAGGTGGGAAAAGAACCCTTTTTTTAAGATGTACCAGATCTGGTGCAGTCAGAAAAAGGGTCCTATTTTGCTAAAATATGTACAAATGCAGTCGCTGCGTCGCTGGATGACTAAGTAGGGAAAGATTTGCGCTTTTGAATAGACAAAAAGGTGGGGGTTAGGAAGAAAGGAAGACCGTGCCTCGTCCTTCCACCTAGTGTCTCATCCGCCTTTTTTGGCGCTATTCCCCGACTATTCACTTGTAGATGCGAGGGGGGATTATTTTAACAAAAAAATTACTTTCTGAAGCTTTTTACGGAGATTCCAAATGTTGCATACCTTGAAAAAGACGTCATTTGCACAATTGATTCAGCTTAGTAGAAGACTCTTATCAGAATAGTTGGGTCTTTCCCCTTTCCTGTAAAAAGATAGCATGGAAATCGCTTTGAAACATGTGCATGAATTTTTGGTTTGAAAAAAAAAGAAGAATGGTACTGCTGAGTGATTGATCAACTGGAGAAAATTAATGATACCTTATGAGTTGATGTTGAGTGTGACCAAAACTCGCGATAAATTAAATAAAATATGAGTTTTTCGCTCTTTTTTCACCCGACAGATGCGAATGTGTAGCAGTCTTTATGAGTCTATGAGAAGATAATCAGCATTTTTTTGGGGGTCTGATAAATGAAGGCTGATCAGTTTTTTTCCCTGTTTATCAAAAAAGCTTTCCGGAGGAAATTTTATGGAAAAATTTGGACGGAAATTTGCTTTTAATTATGCACGTTTTCGAAAACAATCATCCTCAAAGCATTTTAGGGGATTATTTGGTTCCAGTGATTATTGAGAGTTATTTTTCTCACCGAAGCGGTCTTACCAAATAACAAACTCATATCCCGGTGAGAATGCAAATGGTAGGTTTAACCAGAGGAAACACAACGGTTTGAGATCTCGCTAAAGGAAAAGAGGTAAAGAAGCCAAACAAAGCTCTTCGAGGGATCAGACAGGGAGATAATTTACTTTGGAAAGCATTACATGAGGAAAATTAAATTGCCGAAGTTAGGCTTTTCGGGCCGCTGCTTATTCATAAAAAACAAGGAAGGCATGTGCGTGTTTTGGGGGATAAAAAGGGGTGTTTTTAGCGGTTTCACCCTTTGATGCCCGGAAAAGTAGCTAATTTCCGGTTCTATGAAAGCGATGGTGGGTTATCCCTAAAATGGCCAAGCATTTCTATTTTTTACGGCGGTCGTTGCCGTGGTGAAGTGAGTTAGCTTAGTGTTTATCGATTAAAAACAGTTCCGTTAAAGAAGTAACCTTATTCTGTTGTGCAGCTTTCCTTTTATTGAGTCGAAATGTTTCCGTTTTTGCTACGCAAACTTATGACTGCGGAGCAATGAAGCCTTGTGTCGCATATTTTTTGTCTTACTTTTTGATTAGCAGAACTAGATGTCTTTTCAGTGTACGGATTTAAATATTCGGAGTAAACTTGCTTTATTTGAAGTTGTCTTTATGGCTTTAAAGCGCGATGAGCAGACGTACCTAATACTTGGATTCCATCTTGTAGAAGCCGCCATTTATGCGCTTGAATGATATAATCATTTCCTGATGTATTGTGGCGTAACTCAAAAGAATCATGTTCTTTTTGACATTACACCCTGAAAACACTTGGTGCAAAATGTAGCACACTACTAGAGGATTAACTAGAGGATTAACTTCAATCTATTGAGGTTCTTCCTTATCCTCTTCATAATTCCTTCGGTCACTTGCACCTCTCATGCCTTGTGGTGACTCGCGGTTGCTCGTAAACTTGTCTGCCAGGTTGCAAAAGCTCCGAATTTAGCCGTAGTAATTGGATGTCTTGATCTACTATGTGTGGGACTACACTTAAGTTTCGGTTTCTGCAAATTATGCTTCCTTCCCGTGGCATGTTCTTCAGGTCATGTCAGTAGTCTCTCAACTTTTCTGTGCGTTGGTAATACAAGTTCTTCCAAAGGACTTTGTTGTACTACGACTTTAGTGAAGACTCGGGACTTAAATAGCTTTACAAGGGGCATTTCGAAGAAGGAACGGCAATGGGACAATATTATCAATCGGAAGAGCATTAAATAAGTGGTTTGGGTTAACCAATGTTGAAAATAGGCTGGAATATCTTTACTAAAGGCTGCGCAACTGCAATGGAAATCTGGTTACCAGTTGCAGTAAAGTGTGTAAATGTGCGGGAAATTCCCTTTGAAGAGCATGTGAACTGATTAATAAATCAAAATAAAAGCTCCCTCAAAGGAAACCGCAAGAAATCACCTTGGTGCCGAACCTACTTGTGAGACGTACAGATGCCTCCTTCCCTTCAAGCATTGAATTTTTCCTAATTAATACATTTTCATATTATTTGACAATCATTTGTGGAGTTGAAACAGAGAACCACACTGATGAAAGTGACATCAATTTGGAAATGGAAATGTCTACGACAAAAATGAGCCGATGATGACAAACTTAAAAGCTTTTATCCTTTGAAAAAAAATTGTTTTCTCAGAAGCTGTCCTGCTCGTTTATTTGAGAGGTGTATTGAAAGAGCTAGAACATATCTCATGAAAGGCCGGAGTTAGATGGAGGACCACTTACCTGCATGGCCTGAAGGACATTCAGCGGTGTGGAAGTGAAACTTGCGAAGACTGAAGTAGCCGCAGTAGTTGGCCACTCGGCTTATAGAATTACGAATTACCACAGTATTAACCAGTGGGTCTTGCATCTTCAGTGATACTTTGGTTTCCACAGTACGACATAGATGGTAACGTAAAATCCCATCAAATTTGAGTGCAGATATTTTGACACTTGTTTTTGACCCTTATTTCATGGACAAAATAAGCACTTCCGAATTCCTCCTGAAAGAAGTTGCATATTGTAAAATGGACAAACGTTGAAACCAGTCACTCGTCGTTTGAATGGAAGAAATGAACATAAAAACAAGTTAGGATGTTCTGCATTTTTCACTTTTCTACGTTATTTTATTAGGAGCCGTGTAGGTGTGTGTGCTTACAAAGGACCCGAATGGGAATGTTTATTGGCTTGGTATGGCGGCTTTGAACTGTCAAACATCCTTAATCACCTCCAAGAAACCCTCTTCCCACCTACTCGAAGCCTCTACAAGGGTCGAACAGAAAATCCACTTAGGAGATTCACAAGCAGGACTTTATGCCACTGTATAAGTTGATCATGAGGACTTTTGTATTCTCGGATGAGCGAAAGGGGAAAGGTGCTGTCTCGTCCTCTTATCCAGGCGGTGATTGCTACCTCTTCTTGGCATTAGAAAGGGAAGTATGAAGAAGAAAGGGCAGTTGAAAAGTAAAGTCAAAGTAGCAACGGAGGCGACCAGGGCTAGGACCTTTTTTTTACTTGTGACAAAACATTCTGTAAAAGGGGAATTCTTAGCAGGCTTGTGTCTCATCGATTGCATTGACAAACCAAGTCTTTTACTTTATGGAGTAAACGATCGTATCAAATTTATTTGCTTGGGTTAAAAATGCTCTTCATCTTCTTCCCTTTTTCTAGTTCGCTCACAGTCAGTGAAGGCATCAGCCCCTAAACGCGGTGGTCAGGTACCACCGCCACCCCGACCGTTGACTAGACCAAGACTCCCAGAGGAGCGCAAATCTCGTCCACAAGCTTCCCTGTCGGCATCAGCTTCTGTCAATACTGCCACCATTAATGCCCAGACCACATTACCGACACCAACCTCTAATCTACGTCAAGATGTCTTTCGTGCCACATTTTATGTCTTCCACTCCAGTCTTCTTCTCGTCTCTTATCTGGCATGGACCGCTTTCTTCATTCTCCTCCTGCCCGCCTTCTGTGCCTCTTATTGTATTCGACAAGTTGGTCTCCTGCTTGCGCAACATAGACGTAGTAGTCTGGTGGAGACACTTTCCTCCCTCTCCCTTCATTATCTTCACGGAGAAGATGCGGGAAGGGCCACCATTGTAGTGATCTACCTCGGGAGTCCGGGGATCAAAATAGCAGCTCTAAAACGCCTTCTTGTTCAACGCATTTTCTCAACAACTGAAAAACGGACGCTGAGTGGATCTTCGGGGATGGCAAAGTGGTTTTCCGAGCGGTTGCAACAAACAGTTGTGCCTCTACCGACGGGTTATGCATGGCAAAGGTGGGTAGCATTCGGGTCACCTGTTAGTACTTTAGAAGCACTGTGGCAAATCCGAGTGGCTAACTAGCTTCACTTGCGACGCTTCGATTATTCCCTTTTATTGGCGATAATGCGGTACTTGAGTACAGTAGAACTGTCTACGAGGCAGTCCCATTTACACCTTTTGATAGCTCTTTTGTCTTGCTTTTTCCTGGATTCAACAATTCTTCTTTTATGACATTCAAAATGTGGGTATTCGGTTTCAGGTGTGCTTCGATCAACATCGATGAACACGTGGTACCAGCGTATTTGGTTGGACAGAACCGACTCAGCTATGGACGACGTCTATCACCAAAGCAAAGACCTCTAGAAGAGGAAGGAATGGTGGAAATGGAGAAGGATCCTGTAGAAATGCTAGTTGGACAGTTAGCTGCTGTGGGACTTCCCTTGAATCGTCCCCTTTGGCAGGTGCATCTTGTAGAAGACTACTACGATACCGTGAGTTTCCTTTTACGAGAAATGAGTTTACCCTTTTGCTACCAGTGTTGCATATGTGTCACGCTCTAATTTTCGACAAACTTTAGCCCACTTTGGTCAAAACAGCTAGAATTTCAAAGGAAAACGAAAGCATTTTTGCTCTGCGGTGGTCAATTTTGCTCTGCGATCCCGGGATCAAACGATTTGTCAATCAATTTTGCCTTGTCATGAGCTCTCCTGTCAAGCACTTTGGTCATATTTTATAAACAATCTTTGTTTTTGCATTTTAACCTAAAGAAACCGTTTATTCAAAAAGAATATGCCGTTTGGCGTTGACCTGCCAACAGTTCTGCATAAAAAGGGAAATACCCTATTAATAAGCAGACCTCCCAATTAACCTAATGGTTGGTCGACCTTTAGGAGTTTGAAGCACAACATGTATACAGAATGAGTCGACAAATTTGGGAGTTCCTGCACTAAGGGGTACTCGTTACTTGCTCCAAGTAGTCGATCTCGGGACTTTAGAGACGTGAAAAACAAGGAAATTCTCTGTCAGCATTATTTATCAAATTTTATTTGCCTTCCGTGATGCTCCTTTCTGATCACCTGTATGCTTTATCTGCGACGAAGCCCTGTGGCATGTATAAGTTACTTCGAGACGCCTCCTGCTGGTGACCTTGTGTGGTAGAGTTCTGGTGATGTTTGAACGACGCGATGTCCTAAGAAGAGCTTATTTAGCACATCACTTCACGATAAAAAGCATCATGCTCTCAGCTCATTACGTAGGTCGTTTCGTTAGCTGAAACAGTGAGCCTTTGCTCGATGAGTAGTTAAGCCTATGGAGCTATAACTAGACAATTTGTCAGGAAGAGATTCTGTTTAATCCTTCTGTACTTTAGCCGTTAAATCCAACCTTAGCATCTATTTCCTCTTCATTACTTGTTACCCATCCGACAAAATTTGGATTTTTCCTTACTTGGATTGCGTTTTATTTACGACTGTCATCAATTTGAAGTTGGCTTTTTGGTTGTTTCGCAGTCCAACTTCTCCTTTGACCGTTTTCCTTTTCTTCTCTGCATTAAACTCGTGGCATTGGTCTTGTGGAAAAGTGGGTTCAGGAAATTTTCTGAACAACAAATAAAAAAATTCTTTTACCGAGTTTTGTTTGCCCGAGTTAGAAAAAATTCCCACAAGGATAAGCCCACAAAACATGAAGAGTTACATGAGAACGTTAACAAATAGACTTTTAGATGTGTCGGAGAGGAAATGTCAAATGTGTCGGCTCGAAGCCAATAAGCTGTCAACATAAAAACGAATTCAAATCGGAGTAATTAATGACTCAAGTACGTTTTTTATGTTAGTCAGTTGAAAAAAGTGAAATATCGAAAAGCCGAAGCATTGATTAATTCTGTTTCAATTTTGACCTTTGGTCCTAACGCAATTTTATATGAACAATGTGTCGAGGTGGAAGGTTGCTAAGCAAACAGTGGTACTTAAAGATTGAACGTCTATGGATGAAACAATAAGACTTACTTAGTTTTCTCATAAGTAGTATGAACAAAGCCCTATTGAGTTGCATTTTCTAATGAAAGAATCACTTAGGAGATTAAAATCCGATTGCATACGAGTGGTGGAACTGGTTCCAAAAATCAGGGAAACCACGAATGCTACATGATTAATAATCATAAAAGGTGCCAAAAGGACGGGAGCTTGCCAATAAAATGACCACCCTTTTTGTTATTGTGCTAAGTTTTACAAGAAAAAGAACATTTTTGCAATTATTTTCCATTTGGAGTTATGGAATCGGATTAGAAATGCACCTTTGAAGGCTTCCAAAAAGGCTAACCCTCTCATTGCCAAGTTAATGAGCAAATTATAGGAATTGGTCTTTAAATTAGATGAAGTGCCGCCATTTTTTCAGGAAAAATATTTTTTAAAAAGTTAGAGGAAACTTCATTTACTTATAATTCTAGTTAGTTTTTAAAAACGTTGCATTCTGATCCCATATTTACAACATAAAGCCAGGAGTTGGTACTTATTATGGCTTTATCAGGTAACCGAAAAAATATCTTTGTTCTTGATAAGGCGCGAAAGTAGCGACACATTGTAACGTGTGTATAACACGTGGAATATGCTTCTTGAACGTACATTTGTCCTCCGTACTACTCTGCCGTCACTTTGAAAGCCCATTTCATGTCACATTGATGAAGGTAGGCGGGGGTGATTCGAGCTTAGCGGGTTCATAGACTGTGCTGTATTTGGTTTCTAAACTGCAGAAGTTTGTATCACGCTAGCGCCAAAATCATGACGAGAAGGTAAGGGTTGTAGATATCACACTTCTCTGAAGTTCTTAACGCTTCTTGGATTCTAAGAGTGAGTTAAACAAAGATTGATGCACTGCCTCGGGACGGACACACCACTATCCCTCCAAGAAATGAAGCTGATCTCACCATTGATTGGACGAGAGGTTCAGATTCAACGTATCGGGCACCCTCATTCAGAGGTAGGGTTAACGCGAGTTGCGCGACAATGTATTCCATCAAATGGGAAACAAATTCATCGAGACTATGCGTGCTTTAATAAGTTGGCATAAGTTTCAAGCGCCGTCATTCATCTGCGTGGTAGAACTCGTGACCGGTTCGCTGACTGACCTGTGGATGAGAAATGACTTTTGGATTGCAGCCTTTGTTGGGTGAACACATTAATGGCCACCCACAAATCACCCACCACCCACTGCACACGTCAAAATCAAGCAATACCTCATCCCCAGATGTGACGCTGGTGCTTCAAGCCACCTATAGCGAAATATGGCAATCAGGTGACCTCATTGGACAGTTGATGATTCTGTCACCTTCTGCTCCGCATTTATCGGTCCACTGTCTACTTTACGCTTCTAAATTACGCACTACTTCATCTTCAAAAAATTGTGCTTCTTTTGCGCGTAAATGTGCACATTTGTGTGTGTCTTTGGTCCTGGACTGCAGATTCAATTATTTATAGGGGATCACGTACCATCCGAGTCGAGATCTGTCTCCTTGATACGATACGTTTCTACGGTGCTCCGATAAAATCGCCTTCAGACAAATCTGGAAATGATACCTCATTTGAAAAACCAATGAGTCAAAATTTAATAGCAGGGAAGAAATACTACCTAATTCGATTCCTCCGCGTTACTCTCATTGTATTCCCCTTGGTAGTTACTGCCCCTTCCGGTATCTGGCATTCAAATGTAAGGTAGGGTTGATAGTTGAGTGAGAAATAAGGCAGATAGATGTAGCTGGAACTTGCTTGGTTCTAACGGCAAATCATTTTATAAAAGTGGAAAGATTAATCCCGTATTTGCTTTGAAAAGGTACAGCTTTTTATCATTAACCAGTGTGAGCATGAATTAGGTGCATTGAACAGATCTTTTTCGAAGAATTAAATTTCGATTCAATCAATGTGCGTTCAATACAAAAGAGGAACGCAGTATGCTAAAGCCTTTAATTTCTCTCTACTTCTAACAGAAAGACGCTCTAACCGTCCGACGAATGGAGTCTCCCTTCTCTCTATCCAGTTGGCAAGACAAGGACTTCCTTGACCCCTGGCGTAGCAGTCGTCCAAACCAGACGCCATGTGACACACACAGCGTCAACTTTGCAGACCCTTCCGGTGGCTTTAGGCAGGGTTCTCCAGCTCCCTCCATCCGTAGTAGTCGCAGTGTTGCTGGCAGTAGCATTGTTGGACGTCATGGAATAGGTCCCACTCCAACGGGAAGTTTGATTGTCTTTCGAGTACACTCTGCCATTACTGACGATACTCAAAGTCTGGTGGAATTTCTGACCATCCTACTATCTGAAGGGATGTTTGAAGAAGGGAAAAGAGGCTCCGTGAATTTTCCAGAACCCGGAACATCAAATACTGCTAAAGGTGAGGCGAGTGGTGGAATTTGTCGAGGACATAAAGTAGGAATGTTAACCTGAGTGACCTAAGAAGATTGACCCTGGTAGCCGATGTTGGTGGATTTGACAGTTCAAAGGTATGTACTAGGCGAACACGGTGATACCTTCTCTCAATTAAGTTATCAAAGTTGACCGGCTTTGATGTTTTGGGCAATTTTTCACGATGTAACCCAACTAACTTGGCTTGTGTGATTTTTTATTTTTTGTCAAGATGGAATTAGTTCCCGATAAGGATCATTAAAGTCCCCAACCGTTCTTAATGGGGCTTAATCGTCCTCATTCCGCAATTTCGGAACCTTTTTTTAAGGACCAAACAATTTGGTCCTCGTTGATCCCTCTTCCATGGTCTCTCCAATTGTTACGTAAAGGAAAGGTGATAGCCATCATTTGCAAAAATGCCTTCCGAAGAATAGGGCGAACGAAGGTGGTGGTTACGCAGAATCGTCAGCCCTACCAACAAACTGTCTAATATAAGGTCATCAGATGGCCATATTTCGCGATAGGTGGCTAGAAGCATTGACACCACATCTGAGGATGAGTTATTGCTTGATCTTGACGTTTGCAGTGGGTGGCCATTAATGTGTTCACCCAACAAAGGCTGCAATCCGAAAGTCATTTCTCATCCACAGGTCGGTCAGCGAGCCAGTCACGAGTTCTATCACGCAGATATAAGCAGTGACGAATAGAAGCACGCGTAGTCTCGAGGAGTTTGTTTCCCAGTTGATGGAATACATTGTTTCGCAACTCGCATTAACTCTGATACAACTTAATTGAGTTGAGAAGTGGTGGAGTGTCTTCCTAAAGGTGGCGCATTAACCATTTCGGCATTTAAGGAGCGTATCGGATTTCTGGACGATGTTTTAATATGCCACCTTCGACTTTGCTATTTGCAATGGATGGGGATGTGGCAGGCGCTTCTGCAGTTCTGAAACTGAGTGATTTTCAATTGGTAGATTAGATAAGCTCAAGCCAAATGCATCATGTGCAGGGTTTCAACTTTGATAACAATGTAATTTTGCATCCACCTTTTATTGCCTTTTTACAATAAAACTCTCATTCGATATGTGTTTCCTCCTCTCTTTTCTTTGTTCACGTATTCATTTGGAAGATTTCCTTCGTTTTCCTAAAAGACAAACATTGGTTGGATTTAGAATGATTAAACCTTCCTTTTGGTAAACATACTGTAAAATTGGATTATTTTTGATTTAAATGGTTTTCTTTTACAAATGTATAAAACGGCCTTATTTTGAAAAAAAAAATTTCATGCTACTTATGTAAACCGTTAGTAAGTTGGAAATGTTGGTTATTTTTAAATATTTAAGATTCGCAGTGGTGTTTTTAATAAGCCTCTTCAAATCTCCATGCAAGATAACTTGTTTGTAAGACGTTTTAAGTTTTTGAAACAGAAATTTGCTTTTTCTTCATAATTTTTGTTTTCAATCTTACTTGAAATAATGTCCAGCCTAGCCATTGAAAAAAGAAAAGAATCATGTGGTTTCGCTTCGACATGGGGGCTTTTAAACCCCTCTTTAAAAATTTTACTTGTAATTTTGTTCTTCACTGACTTGGCTGTATCTTAAAACGAATTTTCTTTACCCATTTAAGGAGAACTCTGAACTCCACGTACCAACTCGGTTCAAATTTCAAATGAATAATAAAATGGATCGAATTTTCCTTCTGACTGAGCTATAACGATGCCTTAAAATGAGACAGCAAATCGCACTTTTACTGATAATTAATGAGGTTTAAAAAATGGGACTTTTGCGTTGAGGAGGCGAGAAATTACAATCTGATTTTTATTAGTATGCACACGCACATTCTTAGGGTTACAAATAGGCTAATGGACCCACAAAGGGTGATATTTTCAGCACCTCTTCGCCATTTCAAGGCTAAAGAGTTTTCATTGTTTTCTAAGCTTGACATAGATTATAGAGTAGCCAAGCTTCCCTCTCATTAACAGATAAAAGGTAGTGGAGAATTTTCTATCAGATTATCAAAGAGGGAATTTTTCCCTGAATTCCTTAGCAGCTGATATTGATACATTTCTCCTACCGTTTCCCCCTCTAGGGGTGCACAAGTAGCGAAGATTTGTAGAAGACATTTTCGACAGAATGCAGGTGCAAATGTCAACGAATTCACCTTTTAATGAAGTGTCTGCTAGCGAAGGTTAGCCGCCAAGCTTTATGGTAGATAAATTAACGGACATAATCTATTCAGCGGTTTCAATAATCGTAGCAAATGACTTCGTCCGAATGCGTCAATGTTCTTTTTCTCTTTCGTCTGTAAAATACAAGAGTTTTTCTAGTCTTCTTATTAAAAAATAAGTGAAGAAGGCTTCTTTGTGTGACCTATTCCTTCAATCCGCAGG
>MIEF01007764.1:0-38726 GCA_001870725.1 Taenia solium | reverse complement strand
ACATTCAATCCACACAAATGACTCTCGACCATCTTTGACTGTTCTGTCTTCTGGTAAGATACTCTCTTCAAACTTTCGTGGTTAATACACAAGAGTTACTAGTTAATGAGACTTGATCCTATCAGCCTAACAAACTAGACCAAATTCCGTTTAAAGAGTTCAGAAGCTAAAATCACATCGCGTACCTAGGAAATTACTTTAGCAGATAGTTTGATTTTAGTGATGGAGTACTTAAAGAGAGATGCGTAGTAGTAAGGAAAATCCTTTCTCCTTGTTTGGGATGGCAGTATACTTGTAGAAAATCCAGACCACCGATTATGTTGGCATTTCGTCAACTCCTATCAATAGCCCCATTACAAATCATTTAAAAATATACCGATATAGCACTCAAGCGCTTCATAAAATCAGTAACGTATGCTACTTCTAAGCTGTACAAGTAGTTAAAGAGGTGCAAGACTTAATTATGCTAATGTGAGGCAAATTAACCTGTTTCTTTCTTATAATTTAATCTGAATGTTCATTTTCTTTTCTTGAAGGCAAAAGAAGGCATAGCACTGGGGCAAAATGCATAAATTCTAGAAGCAGAGGGATTGGGAGCTGCTGGCATGGCCCACAGGCCAGCCAACCGGCTCGTACAATATGGCCACCCAAGTGACCGAAACTGGTAGTTCGAACAAACACAGTATTACACAGCCCCTCTCGTCTTTCGAGCGTCGTCTCTGACGCTCTTCTTGGTGCTGGAGAGACATCCACCAGCTAACCGTGCCAGTCATCGAAATTCGAGCCCAACTAAGGAGGTGCTTGACCACGGTGTCACCGACCCCTCCTGACAGTTGGAGTGGACTTGAAGTTTCGTTTGGTTCGGATCCTAAATTCCGTGCAAAAGGTTCTGCCGAGCATTGGCTTGTCCATAAAGAGACGTTAGGACACCGGCCTCCTTAAGCACGTAAGCTAGGAAAATCTCCGCAACGAAACGATTCTAGGTGGTTCACGACTCGTGTCGCCTCAGTTGTTAATAACTTCTTTGCAGAACACGGAGATGGGGGAGAGCCGAAGGCGGATGTCGTTTTCAGCCCTTCTTTTATGGGATGTCAGCGATTCTCCCATCAAATGAATGTTCCCGTAAAAATGGGTGACACATTCCCTAAGATTCTCAGTCAATTAGGTTATAAATCAGGAAATAGCAAGAGCGTTATAACATGGAGATGAGGAGTTGAGGGTAGAACCCCAACGTTACAAAGACGTGTGTTGGTTAATCAAGTGGCAAACGATTATGAGTTGTTCATTGTTAGATCGCCCAATTTCATCCTATCGGGAGGGTCAATTGACAGCCTTGTTTCTATGAGTGATATCTACCACCGAAGCCATTGGGTTGATGTGACAGCCTCTCGGGGTTTCGTGATGCTGGAAAAGCATTTTTGCGGTCATTTCGGTGAAAAAATCAGCATTGAGATGTGATGAGGGGCGGTTTCGATAACCTGGAAACACGAAATTCTGCTTGTGTACAAAATTGCTCCCCATTTGTGCCAGTGGAGGGGGGTGGGTTTTAAATTTAGTTTAAATTCCCTTCAGGAAATGGTGATTGCATGTTACGCAGCGGTGTGGGCGATTGCGCGGCCTCTATAAACTAAGTCAAAAGATGACATTTGCTTCATATTGAGAAAGTCAAATCTGCTGAGACTTAAGCAATTTCCTAATGGAGAGAGGATTAACTAATACAAGACTCATGCCAAAGTAATTCTTCTAGCTGCTCAAGTTTCATGTAAGTTTTATTAACAATAAAATTGTACATAAGCAACGTCGATATGATCGCAGAAAAACTGCGTGCATTGGCGATGTTAAGGAACTCTCTCGAGCCAAAATAGTGCTTTAACTACTTAAAACTATATAAGTACCATGAAGCTTCAAAGCTAATCAAAATACATTAGATAATAGTGAATGCTTCTTAAAGGAGTCTAAACAAGTGAGAAACTTATTCTACTATTGCTTTGACGCATTGATAGTCAACTAGCTACTAAGTAACTATTATTCTATGAAGGCAAAAAAGAAGAAGGTAAGCGGTAGATACAGTGTTGTCCTGTCTACTACCTGATTTCGATGCGGCATAGTAGCTTATTCGGTGAGTGAGATTATGTCTACCGATTGCGTGTCTTTATTCGACAAAAGGGGGTGTGGAATGGACCAAATCGCTGCCAGATTCGTCGGGGGAAGTTGATTCCCTCTTTTAGGGAGCAGAGTTTGGGTATGGACATGCTATGAGAAGGTTGAGAAGACTCTGAGCTGCGGTTCTCACCTCCATTTTAATGTCTAAAAGCAGACCAAGTAAGGCCTGCCTGAAGACTTGCGTCTAACAAGTCTTTGCCATTCATACAGTGATTTTCTGGTTTGAATTAAATCATTTTCAAAGAGCAGCGATGGATGACCATAGGCGACCTCCCTACTTGGATGTGACTAGAAAAATTCGTTCGATGATTTCGCTGGTAGCACGGAGTTCCGTCATGAATTTAGGTACCGCTGAAAGGAGCTAGCAGTATATTTGTAAACTGCATGAGAGACATTCCTTGCTAGAGCTTCAATGAGGGTGCTAGTAAGACAGTCCAAATAGTGAGTAGCTGTGGGGTAATAGGGGATTTGTCACACCAGGTAAGTAACGAGTCAAATGACTTCAATGGCGAAAGCGTAATTCTTGCAGGCATACAAGATAACGAAGTACAACGGAGCATTCAATGTGGGTTGAAGTGGATAAAGAACGATCATTTGTTGGAAATCATAACACGATAGTAGCGCTCGCGCCTCCCACTACTAGACGCCTTCACCAATCCCTAGTTGATTTGCGATGGTACCTCCAGGTTTGAGATCTGTTCAAACTACAATCTGTGAAAATTAAGTCGGATAATGATAAGTCTCTATAAGTGAATGAAACACCAAATTGCACTAGTAAAATGCCTTGTTAGAGTTACAAGAAGTTAAAGCAATCAAAGTAAAACCTGGCCTCACTTTCTCTTTGGCAGTGAATGTTAAAGGAGACAGAATTCACCAATGCATAAAACAGCAATCGCCTGTTGCCCTTCCATTAAGAGCATCTTGCATCCTTTTCGTCTGTCAGTACAAATAAATTTGGGTTTGCTTCATTGAAATCTAAACTGATTGTTAAAAAACAACATCGTGTTTACTTTACCTCTTAGATAGCTAAAATTGAGGAATTCTTGCAACTCCATGTCGAAGCCTAGATGTTGAACCTGTTGGGAGCTGAATGGGCTAATGCAAAAAAAAGAAAGTAGATAAGCAGTAGCCATAGTTCACGGGCTAATTTTACCTGTAGTCCTCCCATGCACACACACACACACACACACGCACACACAAGCACCCACAGATGCACAGAACTGCAAATACACACATCTGCTGTGTCAAAATGGACCTCCTCCCTGGCCACCAGTTGGTCCCTTTAGGCTCGAGAAGTCAGTTCGCAGATCGCACGAGAAACATTCCATGCACGAGCTTTAATAAAAAGTAAGCTTCAAGCACTTGAGATGCTGTTGAAAGGATTAGTCAGAATATCACGCAAGATTGTCAATTGTTGCGAGACGATGAGGCGTGTACTTCGTCAGTCAAATAAATATTTGCAAAGATAGGAAATGAGACGAGGCATGATGCTTACTGTGCAATTAAAGAGAGGAGAAAGGCAACTGCGATGCGAATAACAAGCAAAAATAGCATAATTAGGTGGGTTACTCAAGGTATAAACACTAGATTAATGGTGAGGTGTTGGGATACACAAAGGTGCCATAGGACACACTCTAGCCTTTATTGAAAGACGCTATTTTTTCAGTAGTATTTTCAGTAGCACTCTAGTCTCCATCCACCAAGAGGTTATTTCAAATTGCACAAGACGTGGACTGTAGAGTCTAGTAGAAATGATATTATCCCTGCAATAAAGACGCAAGCATTTTAAAAGTTGCGTCACCTTAAGCATCAGTAGTTTCATGTATGCCGCTACTACAGTGAGTTTCATACTCATCACAAATCCCTCCGTCCTAGGGATTGCACAGACTCACTTCTATTGCAGGCCAGTGGGTGTAAAGGAATCCCCTCAACCATGCGCGTGCAAGTCCAACTTACAGGGATGCAAGAAAACCAAGTCAATGACATCCCCCTGTATTCTCCTGGACAATTTTTTTTCGGACAATACCAATGAATTGTGTTGTCATTAGAAATTTTGAGGTTTAAAGTTTAACTTCTCTGACATTATGTCATCTACTGTGCAAATCTGGGTTTCTACCATCTCAAAGAATAGCAAACGATTGCAGGAAATTAGTGGCTAGTTGATGTCTTCCTGTGCTCTGGATTGACAATCAACATGAATGCGATGGCAGTTGTTAACAGCAGCTATAATCTTTTTCTAATCCCACTTGAAAACACTTGTTAATCAGACTCGCTTGACCCCATAAAAATTAGTGAATCCTTCCTTAAGCTTCTTAGTCGATTGAGTGGTAAATCAAGGTTAATCATGAGAACAATGGCATGATGGTGCTCAAGTCCTTACCATTGGCAATTGCACACTGGAATGTTAGGAGCTGAGGATGAAACACCAAAGCTTTAGAAAAGCATGGTGATTTAAGTAGTATATGAGTCGCCCTTTATTGAATGACTCAAACTTATCCAGTTCGGAAGGTTGACGGCCATGTGTTTGGGAGTGATATTTTTAACTCCACCACCATTTGGGCAAAGGGATTTCGGTCTGTGAGGCGGTGCTGGTAGTGATAATGATGGAATGACCTCATCTCCAACTCCACCTCCACCCGATGATAATGGCGGAGGAGCAGTATTGGATACAAGTAAAAGAATGTGTAAAAGGGAGAGGTTATGAAGGCCTTATTCTGTGGAGAACTGCGCTTCACTGGCATCGTTGGCGTAGATGAGGTGGTGGGCTGGATAAGCTTTGTTCTTTTTGATGGTGGCGCAGAGGTAAGCGGTTTTATGGCCTCTGTAACCTAAAGCAACAGATCGTATTTCCGTTATCCCAATCGGGTCAAATCTGATTCCACTCAAGCTTTTTCTCCATAGCAATGGGATTAGTTAATAGAAACGGGATTCTTTAGTTTGCCTTCGCTTTAGAGGTGTGTGACACTCATGTGGCTCTTAAGTAGCCAAAGCACCGCTTTGGCTCTCGGGAGTTCCGGCAAGATCTCAGTTTCACACAGTGTTCGTGCCATCAAATTAATACTGCTAAACTTGAATATAATTTACTACCGAGTCTACGTGCTTCTTTATTTGAAAGAGCCCTTCAGTTTCATGGAACTGAATCATCTTGAAGAATTTGCTTTGCCATTGCTCGCATGTCAACTAGAATCACAAAGGTATACAATAATGAAACTGATGGTATGAAGTAAAGACGGTTTGGGAACTTGGCCACGGCGTATAGCAGCTCTGCTCAAGTCAGGGGGCTTCCCAAAATAAACATATTCCCGAGGGCAAACCAAACATCTACCAAATGTCAACAGCAGTGTAAGAAAAGCAGGTTGCCAAAAAAATGGCAAATACTCTAAAACCACGAATGTGAATGTAACAAACTTTGAATTCCACTTTCACCTGTTGCTAAAGATCGTTTAACTTTTGGAAGAGATCGTCGTTCATTCCAACTGCGTCAAATTGTTGCGTATCTTTGTTGATGGCCAGACGCTGTGCAGGCTGGAACGGCCCGCAGATGGTGCGAGAACTCTCCTGCTTCTCTTATGAAGAAAGAAAAGGGTAAGTAAGCAGCAGGTACAGAGTTGATAAGCTGAAAACTTGATTACCATACATCACAGCGGCTTATTCGAGCAGTGCGAAATCGGATAAAGATTGAGTGTCTTGATTTGGTGGAAGCTGGCACATCCGTTGGATGCAAACCATGCGCTTAGGCAGGTCAATGGGAGCGTAAGGAAGTGAAGGTCAGAAGAGGTTAATTGTTCATGTGTTGCCTGCACACCTCTTTATGAACAAAGACTGCATACGACTATCCCATTCCAACACCATCCACCACCTGCCATTCTACTACGGTTATTGTGGGTCTATTAGTTCTCCACATTGGCAGGTCAATGGGAGCGCAGGAAAGTCCGGGTCAGAAGAGGTTGCCTACACAACGCTTTACTATAACGCTTCACCATTTACATACAATCAATTGAATTTCCAATCACGTTCATTCCGTAAAGTGACAACGGAAACACCATCAATTAACATGACAAAGTCAACCAGTACTGTCTAAAAACAATTTCCAAGAATCCATCGCATAGGAGGTGACAATGCTCAAGTTGTCAATGTCGGTGGTTGAGGTGAAGGCTTGTAGAAATTGCCACTGCTAGTGAGACAATAACACCTCGTCTCACACCGCCTCCAAACTCAACTGAACTGCAATACCTAAAATCGTAGCCTCCGATTTCACTTAATGTTTCCTTTATCTCTTCACTGGTATACATTCTAGAATCTGGAGGAAGAGTAGGTTACGCTAAGATGGTGGTGAGAGGAAAGTAGGTTAGAGGAATCCCATTAACCAGTTCCAAGCGACTCCATTTTCTGTCTCCTGTTAACGGTTTCGCCGAAGGAAATAATAACGAGACACTTTGAGGCCTACAACACCAGCAACACTAGGTCCTGCAAGGGAACAAAACATCTCTCCCTCAGTATTGCACGTCTTCTCACATGGTTTGTGGTTCCAATGAAAAACGGAGGCTAAATTACTCGCCAAAAAAGCCAGTTCTTGAGAAAATTTTATACAACGATTGGCCAGTGCTTTCAAATTGTTGCAAGGTATCAGCATGTGTCACTTGTTTAATTACATGAACGGAATCGAATGCGAAGCTGCTTTTGTGGGAGAAGGCAGCACAGCATGGGCAATAGCGCAAAATCAGCCGATGCATGCCAGATTGGTGACATAAGAGCGGTAGTAAATTACAACCTTAGACTGCCCTTTTACCGGAGCAATTGTACAAGCGCCTTCGACATTCGTTGGGCCAACTTCATTTGCATCCTGCACGCATGGATGGGGAAGGAGACGAGGCCAGATATACATCCAACCAACTGCTATGCACACCAATGTGGTAGGTGTTCGGTGGTCGGGTGCCACAAGCACTGAGCAGATCGAGGGCCATCGTGGCGACCATTACCGACTGGTAGCCTCGAAGCCACCATGTAGACGTCTGGTGCCTAATTGTGTGCATTTTGAGTGCTTCTGTTCTGTTCTGTGCCTGTGCATTAGTGGGAGATGCAGGTGTATCGGTATGACTGACGAGCAAAGAGACGTCGGGTGAGACCCTGCCACTCCAGCCAACTATTCACTCTACATGCCCGATTGCCCTCCTGTTTGGACAAGTTAAACTAACGGTTTGCAAATGGGACTCCTTCCACCTTAGTGAGGTCAAGCAAATGTAGACACCAATTAGTTCGCATTTCCTTTTTCTCAAAGTCCAAAAGAGAAGCAGAGTGCTTCTGTTAATAATCGAATGTGATGAGTTGAGGGGTCTGACCTGTATCCATGGATGGACTAAGGTGTCTTTAATGACACCCACCTTGTAGACGTCATAAAGTGCGACTGTCCTGTCAGACAGTGTGCACAAGTCGTTGAGAAGGTCAACAACCTGCAGTGGTGTGTAGATCGCAGAAATGGTTGTGAACTCAACGATGTAGCTAATGTAGATCGGCACCTCGTCGTAGGTCTCAGATGCCACTGCAAACCCACAATTCTAACCTAACTCCACTCTTTCATTCTCACATTGTTCAGCAGTGCAGAATGACAGAATGGAATCCTAGCAGCCAATGCTGCCAGCTAGAATCCATGCGACCCACGGAGACAGCAATCGACACTTGATCTTTTCTTCCAACCGACTCTAATAGTCCTCCATCATTTTGAACATGTGGTCCACAGCGTTCATTTTTCTTGCAAAATTGGGCACAATGGTTGAAAAGAGTGGTAAATTTACTTTTCACTGATAAGTCTGTGTTGAAAAGGCGCCCCCTTTCTAGTCACAAGTTAGTCACTTCAGGCCCGAGAAATCAGTTCGCAAATGTCACAAAGGCCATTCCATGCATGAACTCCAATGAAGTAAAATTCATACACTTGAGGTGCTAGTAAATGCATCAGTCAGAAAATCACACAAGATTGTAATGAGAGGTGTACATTGACAATCAAATGGATACGTGATGCATGATTCCATTCACACTTAACAAAGGCAGGAGACAACACGACGCAGGAATCTAGCCGGATGACTAAAAAGACCACGATTGGACAGAGTGAATGGTGAGGAGAGGTGAAGCGAAGGGCACGCAAACAGACATGATCTGGTATGTTGTGTGAAATAATAATGTAAAGCATGTGGGACTGCTTTCTCTCGGAGGTGAGAATTTCTACACTTTACCATTTGCGGTACTTATTATCGAGACGTACATCCCTCAACAAACCCTTCCCGATTGCAGTAGACCTAAGACGTGTTATTTAGGAATAAAAATATGCACAATTATTATGAAATTTGCGTCATCTCAAATATTAGTCGTCGCATGCATGTCGCTACTGCGCTGAGATCTGTACTGCTCCAGAGACCGGTTATAAATGAGAAAAGAGGGTGAAACAGGATAACTCCATCAAGGGGTAGTTATCAAGTGGCAAATGGAAGGTAAAAAAGTGAAATGTGTCCGATTCTAACGTACTTAGATCGCTGATTTAATTCAAAGCATGAAGTCGAATCTTGATTTGGTAGAAACCAGTGATGTGCAAGAGATCAACCTACCGATGAACAAAGTAGGACCTTGGTTGAAGTGATAATCAGGGATGCATAGGCTTATGAAAAGCGGCAATACCTCACCAAAATACCGCACTCTTGAAGAAGAGCGACTGCCTTGAACGGAGTTGTACCTGTTACCTTCCAGGTGAGTGGCAATGAATCCAAAGGAACTGCTCACATTCTCAGTTTGGCCTCTACCTTCTTCTTCATCCAACTAACATCTTTTCTGTCGGAAATTCTCCAAGCAAGTAATGGTCTGTAATCCCTGAGTAAAAAAGCTGCTAATCTACTAATAAATGGAGCAATCAGGTGGGTCCTGACAGTTCCACGGCAAAAAGAAAACTCCCACTCTCACACGATGTCTTGTGCGTAGTCTTAGGCAATTTCCCAAGTTTAGAAATGAAAGGATGGCAGGTGTGAGTAAAGGTCGTGAGGGATAAAATACAGACCGTATGGAGACTTGGGAATGGAGGACAACAACTCCAATTGTGTCATATAAGCGTGCAGGCGATACTCTCGGCTCTGAACCTAGTCCCCAACGTTAATGTAAAAACAATTCCCGTAATTGCCAAAGTAAAATTCATTGCTGTGCGTTGCTTATTAGTTTCATATAAAAAATTCTGTTTGACGTAGTTCACAACGAACTGCTCCTCAGTTTCCGTTTACACTTGCTCTGTGAGGTCACCGAATGCGAGGAAGATTTGGACGAGGTCATCATCCACATCATCAGCCTCGATTTGTTTTGACTCCTTGTCAAGGGCCGCATGTTGAACACGGTGGACCTCTGAAGGGCTGCTGATGATAAGGTCCGTAGGAGAAGGAAGGAAGGTAGGTAGGTAGGTGGTTATTTGTAGAAGTAACTAGTGGCTGCTTCGTTTTCGATAAAGCATGGCAGATCATGCGGGTGAGTAGGAAAAGGCGGCAGGTTGCGTGCCTTCATCCATTTTGACGTAGACACGTCTGTTGCGTCAAAACCGAGTCCCTCCCTAGTCACAAATGAGTCAATTTGTGCCTGACAATTCAGTTGGCAGATCGGACAAGCTTTAGTGAGGCAAGCTTCAGGCACTTGAGATGCTATTATAAGTGTCAGTCAGAAAATCGCACAAGATCGCAGTGAGAGGTGTGCTTCGTCAATCAAATAAATAGTTGCATAATTACATCCACACTCAACAAAAAATACAATAATGAATTTACCAGCAAGAAGTAATGGCCGCTGTTAAATATGACAATGGGGCATGGCAGCTTGGCTCCTGTGGGAGGGAGTTTCTAGAAGATGTTCCCCAGCGTGTACCTGCTACGAATAAAACGTTGGCAGAGGTGTATGAGAAGCAGATTGTCAAAGAATCGACAAGTAATTAGGGTCAAAGTGTCTAAAGAAACCACAAACCAATTGCGTTTGCTGAGAGGCACAAATGGTGCATGTAATAAAATTTAAATTTTACTTTTACCTGCTGCCAGAGCCGGCTTAACTTTTGGATGAGATCGTCGTCCAAACCAACAGCATCAAATTATTGCGTAGCCTTGTTGACGCCCAGATGCTGCAAATACCGGAAGGTGAAGGGCTTGCTGATGAAGTCAGACCACCTCTGACTATTCTATGAGGTAGGTACAGTGTTGACCTGTCTACTACCTGATTTCGATGTGACATAGCAGCTTACTCGGTGAGTGAGATAGTGGCTACTGATTGAATGTCTTTATTAGGCGGAAGCAGGCACTTTAAGTGGACATGAACCAGTCAATTTAGGTGCGAGAAGCCGATTTGTAGGTGGCGCTCGAGACATTCCATGCTAGAGCTCCAATGCGAGAAGGGTCAAGCACTTGAGATGCTAGCAAGTGGTTCAAAAGGAAAAATAGACTAGATGGTAGGCAGCTGTGTGGTAACGGGAGGTGTACCACTTCAAGTAAGTAAATAATTGCATGATTACAAGTGTATTAAAGTAGGTTTGAAAGGGAACGTGACTGAAATACGAATGACTGCATTAGGCTCCAAGTGGAGAAGAGGTGTGATGCGAAAGCGTGGTTCTAGCAATTATGTAAAATAGGGGAAGTCAACGGAACTTTAAGTGACGAATGAATACAATGGTGAATGACAGTTTGTCTGAGATTATAAAACAAAAGTAGTATTTGTTACTTTTACGCCTTCTATAACCCGTAATCAGCTTGCAGTGGAATCTGCTACTGCTCTCACAACCTTCAATGCTGCTTGAGAATGAACACAATCCTTCAACTGGCGGGAAGTTCAATCGACGCAGACAGTGCATCTTCGATGGACCAGCCCGGTCTGTGTGAAAGAGGAAACTGTGGCCTGCAATTTCTCACATATTTGTTTAACGCACGCCGACGATTTCAGTTAACACTGAAATCGCATTCTCCATGGATCACTCTCGATTGCAGAGGACAGGCAAAGTGGGACCATGGACGAGAGAGGTGTTTACAAACAAGGCAAGAGCCACCATTTGTATTAACGTAAAGGCACATGTCTATCGCTATTAGCGTTAAATTTTATGCTTACATCGTGAAATGCTGCTTGACTATGTGTTAAGTCTAAAAGAAGGGATAGGAAAGATGCTCAATTTTGCCCGGCGATGCATACGAACGTCTTATAGTAGACAAAAGAAATGCTACGACAAGCATAGTCGATCCAACACCTACCTGCTACAATGGAGATCTCGTCCAAGTACGCAGGCCAATTTTCCCCACCTGAAACGCACCGCACATTTTACGATCCTTAGAGTAGAGACCCCTTCCATGTGGTCAAAGTTCTCCCCCCCACACCGACTACCTTTTCCAGAATGCAGAACTCCGTAGCCAGCCAATTACAGCCCATCACAACAGAATTCGACCTTACAAAGGTTCCTCGCAGTCAATTACGCAATTGTATAAGAAAAAAAACCGCTTGACGACAGAATTTATATATATTCTGGAAAGAGAGGGGTTGGGGACATCTGGCATGACCGGCTCGCACAATGTGGCCACCTGAGTGACCGAAACCGACAGTCCGAACAAACAAAGCGTTACATCAACACAATCCTTTGACTAGTGAGAAGTTCAACCATCGCAGACAATGCACCTTCGACGGATTAGCCTTGTCTGTGTGAAAGAAGAAACTGTGGCCTACTATTTCTTATCTGGGAATCAAATCCCTCTCTATTGTATATCCACGGGCAATATATTTGCCAAACGCTTACCGACGATTTCATTTAATCCCGAAATCGCCAGATCCAATCTCGACTGCAGAGGATAGGAAATGCAGAACCATGGATGACAGAGTTGTTTACAAAAAAAAAAGAACAGGAGGTATCATTTGTACTAACGTAAATGCACACGTCTATCACTAATTGTATTCCCCAAAAATGCTGCTTGACAGATGATCTGTTGATTCATACAGTGATTAGATGAGACGCTTGTAACAGAATGGCAAAAAAAATTTCCAAAAGGGCTGAAGCGTATTGTAAATAGTGTTTGTTTGTGAGTACCTTGGATAAATAAAATAATCAAGACATCAAATTACCTTTTTGGTAAGTAAAAAAGGACAATTTCGAAGGTGGCGAGGATTGAAAGTAATGGGAGGAAGCGGTGAACAGGAAGAGGACTAACGATCAAGGTTCTATGTAAGAAGAGGAAGAAATTGCGAAGGAAGGGTAAGACTTTAAGGGAAATTGGATTCAAACAGGCTTCTTGCGCATGCAGTTGGTATCACCCTCGATTTCTTAACAAAAATTGAGTCAGACGAACTCAAGTTGCTTAAGTCAAACTGACAGTACTGCTTGAAGGGGGCATGACAATCACAAGGGTCAAACTGTGGTGACACTCATTGCTGTGGATGTGTTTCAAGTGGTCAGTGTGTGCATCATAGTCCGCCTGGAGGAAGGTGCTCCGTTCAAAGACCTGGAGCATCGGTGCGGGTTGGTGGAGGCGGCTGTCAGCTTCATGACTGTTGGGTTTGTAGAGGTGTTGTACGCTATCGCATGCCAGTTTTGGCCTACTTTGTTGGAGTAAACAAGCCAAACACGATTGTCTGCATTTGTAACCAGGCAAACACACTCGTCAGCCTGTCAACATGGCTCCCATCGTGTGCTTTTAGCCACTTTCTTCCTACTTTCAGCTGTCGACAAATATCATAACCACCACACGCAGTGCATTAGACCCACATTTGTGCTCCCTATAACCATGTTGAAATTTCTTACACAAATGCTAGGCTAACTTTTCAAGCTCACCGAAACAAAGGTCGGAACAAGGTGCATAATTCACCGTTTAGAAACGCTTCAAAATACTTTTATTTCTTCGATGGATTAATCAAGACTGGCTGTCTTTCTTTTCTTCCTCATGAAAATTTACAAGTCACCATCGATATGGGGACATAAAAGTACCGTGAGTGGCATTAACTGGAATAGAGTTGTTGTAGGAGGTTGTGACTTGTGATGAGGAATGTCTATTTTGCTACCTTTATCAATGTAAACAAAAGCACATTATGGATTCGTTTTCTCCTCACCAAAGACTTACACACACCTCAACTAACGATTCAAAAGCTGGTGTCACTTTGACCGCGCAAAACAGTGCCATGTTTGCTTGCGCATGCGTGTGTTGTGCCCTGCAGATCGACCTGTTGGCTATAAATGAGAGCCTTGCTGAAGATTAGACCACTTTCGTGTTGAGACCTGCCATTTGGGTAGGATGCAAGTAGTAAGTGAGCAAGAAAACTGCCTCAAAACAATCAGGACTACCAGGATTGTTCACTGTTAATATCTTAGTGCCATCAATAACAGTTCCCCTTCATCAACTAATTTTAACCTACTTATTTCATCCATAAGTAGTAGATGAGCAGAATAAACCTAATCTCAAATTATTGAAAGAATTTATCCAATTGTCATCAAAATTAAATTCGTTATAGGTAGCTTATTACTTCAGTCTTTTGTGATTGTGATAATCGTTTCACAAGTAGGCGGTGGATTGCACGACCGGCAAATGACAGTCAGGATGTACTAGAAATACTTATGAAAATGTCATGCTGAGCTGCAGCGATGTGCAATTAGCGAGTGTCTTTGTCAAGTACGGTAACAGGTGAACCTTGGGGAATTATGCATTCTGCACATGGAGCATTTTCTGCGCATTTTGCAACATGAAACCTACAAGGTATTGCAAGCAGCTTACTTTACTTATGGCCAATAAGTAGGCAAAGAGCATTTTTTGATCTAGCGGGATGAATATATGAAACGCCTTGGAACCCATTCTTCATTCCTTTTCACTGCCAATCAGAAGTTCTGCAGGTGTGACATCCTATTTACAGCACTTATGTAGGTTTGGCTTTACACATAGCACACAGTGCCATCTAGTATGGCATTATGGACCTGGTAGCAAATGCCTTTGCAGTGTGCATCCCCTACCCAGAAGCCTGCCAACGCTACACCACTACAAGAGTAAGGTTGGTGGAATGCACGCTTCCTGTCATTTCGGTGTCTTGCTTGTTGATGGTAAGTTTTGTAAAGATCTGATTAATTTGATATGCAACAGAGCTTCAGATCCGTCCAACGCAAAATACCCTCACATCTGTCTTCAAGGTAAACAAACTAGGTAAAATTGGCCGAATTCAATGCTCAACATCATTATTGTCTTTAAAAGGGACAATGAGGTGTGCTTGCAAGGCTCCACATGTTGTTGTGCGCAAAAGGCCTATCAGCCACTTTCAGTCGCAAGTTGTGAGGCAAACAACACTTTGGGTAGTAGTTGCACCACTGCATGTGTGTTAAGCGGATTTGCCGTTGCTTATCACTAACAAAGTGTCAGAATTTAACTGGTGTAAAGTTATCAGTCAGATGTTCCTGCCCTTTAAAATAAATTCATACCCAACTGGATGGTGTCCGCGAAAATGCTTAATTATTTTTCAAATTATAAAAGCAGAAGTAGCTGCTTTACTATGGATAGTGACTCTATAAGGGAGAGATTTGCATGCTAGCTGTTGGCACGCCAGATATTGTGGACACAAACGGAGGACAACGGGTCCGCCATTGTGAAATATAATGTGTACTCAGTGCAGGAATGTATTCCTCCACAACTAACCCTGCAATTTGGTAAAGATGCCATTATTGAGACAAGTGCAAAGTACTCCAGACGTCAAAGTACTCCCACAGACACCAAGCACTGATAAGCAATACTGGGTCTAGTTCGAGAAAACGAAACAGGAATGCTAAACATGAGCGTTGGATCTGACGGTGTCCCAGTGTCTGTTATTCCTATGCTTGCAGCACGATATTAAATCAAAAAATGTTTGAGAAAAAATACGAATGGGTTGGCTAAAGGAAGATGGGTGCAATTAGAAAGAAGCAGCACTTTTTCCATGAAACCTTGCTAGCTGTCAGCGTCACGTATGGGTGACAAGTTGGTTGTAACGGGTCCTGGTAGTGAACCCATCAAATACACACTTCATACATCCACTCCATGCAGACTTGTCAAATAATTAGTTCCTAGGGCAAACGTGCCTGCATTGATAATCAACTAATACATAATTAATCATTTAAAAGGACACACGAACTTCAAATGAACCGATGCCGCTATTACTGTCAGATTGCATGAAAGAAACAGGAAAGGACAGTGATTGGTTAGTAGTGGCATTGTTCTCGGGATTTAACGAAAAAAACTCACTCACTTATTAGCAGTAATCTTTTATTCATCTTGAAAGAAAAAAGAACTTCCAATCACACCCTCTTCGTATACGTAGACAAATTGACAAAGAAATCATGATTCCTCCGATCTCTAGGATTGAGGAAGGGTGGATAGGGTACACACGTACATAGAAGCGATGTCGCTATGAACAGAAGTGATGAGAAGGAGGAGCAGGCGAAAGGAAGAGGTGGTGGGCGGCTTTAGGAGAAATCTGCTCCCTCGTCCTCATCTGTCGAGAGGAATAGACGTCGTTGTGAGAGTAGTTTGCTCAACGCATTGCACAACGACGCCTCCAGACCTTCGCGACTGTTGTCCTCTGATGAGGGTGGCGTTGGAGCTGCCTCTATTTCAATCTTAAAAAAAAGTAGTGTGGGCAACTTTGAGTTGATTGACGATGTTATAGCCGGTTTTGAAGGCTGTCCAAACTACATATGTCGAGGGCTAGGCAATGCTAATAACACCCAAATCCTTGATAAAACGTCGGCCATTACCAACACTCGACTAAAATTTTCTTTTTCGTTTTGCTTGACCTACGATTTTGAAGTGAATAAAACTGCAATTTCCAGCGATAGCTTCAAAAGCTACAGCAAAATTTTCTTGCTTTCTTCCACACCGCGGCTCATTAAAAAGCCGCCGGGAGTTAAACAGTGAAATACTCAAACCTCTGGTGAATGATCAAATACAAAACACCTGTTTTGCATTGTAATTACAGAAACATTTTAATTGAGAATGCAAAGGAGTGGACAATGTGTGGAGGGTTTGTAAACTAGACGATTTATTGGTGAAGTTTTTAGTCCTGACATGTAAAAGGTGTCAGACACTCTAGTCTAGTCAGTCAGCTGCACAACTTACAATCACAAAAATTTCTCTAAATTGAATGATTCCCTCACTGCGATCCCTTTCCCCTTCAGTTGAATGGTGACCCACAAATGCTTCAGAATGTCTACGCCTAAACGTTCTTAAGTCCTAACTACTAACGATTGCAGACTGAAGGGGCAGGAGGTGAAAGGAATCAACTACACCCTAACAATTTATAATTCCTTAAGTGGAAAATCAAAATGGGTAAGTAATTTACATTTTTGAGTTTTGCCTTATTGAAAGACCTAATTTCATCTAGGAAAGATAGAGAACCGGAAGGGGTAGGTTTCGGAGTGCCACCGTTACCACCGCCACCGCCACCGCCAGAGGAAACGATGACCGGCGCAGGAGCAGGCGGAGGCGGAGGAGGAGGAGGAGGCGGTGGTGGTGGAGGTGGTGGTGCGGGCGGAATGGCACCCCCGTCAACCTCAACTCCTCTCCCAGGAATTGACGATGGTGGTGGCGGTGGAGCAACATTGGGATATGAGGGAATCTCAGTGGGAGTAGGTGGAGGAGCGAATTTGGGTTTTGGCGGAAAGGAGCGTGGCATTGGCACCGGTGGGGTACGTGGAGGTAAGGTCTGATTAAAATGCGTTGTTGGTGATTGCGACGTGGGACACATTGACGTCTGCACCTGCATAGCCTCTTTGAACTGGAGCAAAAAAAGACAAAACATCCGTAGCATTAAAAAGAATCTTATCCAACTCGATATGATACGATCAGCTTAAGGAATACGACATTATCAGACCAGATACAGGATATATAGGAGGATTTTTAAAGCTAGATTATCCCAGTAAAACTAAAAGAAGAGCACAAAATGAAGTCTGTAGTTTTAAACAGGGCTTACACGTGTGGAAAGAGTACTTCATCCACTCAGGAACCATGTGAATATAATGAAGCTCTAAATTAATTGAAAAGTGGCAACACATCAGTGATTTTCCTTTTCAGATGGAATACGCCAAAACGAAATATATTTCGACGCATACATCATCAATCAACCCTTACCCACAGACCATGGATAGGCCCTTATCCGAATAACTGGTTTAAATGCCATAAAAGTGCTTAAAATACACTTGATTTAGAAGAATGATGAAACAAACACGTGTCACACACTTGTGACACCAAGTTCGAGAAAGTAAAACTCGTGATTGCGCATTTCTGACGAGGGTGGTGAATGCGGTAGGTGAAAGTAAGTTAGTTTACTCTACAATCTGACATCACCTTTTTGCTGCAACACACTCCTCTAGATGAGCAACGGCCTTGAATGGAATTATACCTGCTAAGTACTAGGTATGTACCAAGTTGAATCACACACGCACCTCGAAAAGGCTACTTTGGTGTTTCTACCTTTGTTGAAGTGATGCCCATTGCGTTGACGCAGGCAATATCCAACTTTGAAGTGGAGCGCATAACAGACGTAAAGAAGAAGGTATAACGATAATAGTAATGACGGAATACAACAACCCGGGGGTGAGAAGTGTCAAACAAATGTCAAAGGTCATGTTGGGGGAAGGAGGAGGAGAGCTCGAGTGGCTTGCTAAAGAATATGCAATTAAATCGAATAGAGAAACAGGAGAATATTTTACACTAAGGTGAAATGCATAAACTTAAAAGTCGTTGGAATGAGGTACCCACCTTCTCCACACCAACATTCTCTTTGATGTAGTTCAGAGCGAACTCTTTATCATCGTGCGTTTTCACCTTTCCTGTGAGGTTACCAAATTCTAGGAAGGTTTGAAGGAGGTCATCGTCCAAACCAACAGCATCAAGTTGCTGTGAATCCTTGTCAAAGCCTACATGTTGAACATGTTGGAAGCCGAAAGGACTGCTGATTAAATCCGACTTTTTCTGTTTTGTCTATTAAGAAAAAAAAGTGAAAGAGTAGGTAAGCAGTAGTAGTAGAAATGACAAGAATGCTACCTGATTCCGATGAAACATAGCGACTTATGTGAGTGATTAAGAAAAAAGGTGGCAGGATTGCATGTCGTGATCCAGCAAAACTAGACGCCTCATTGGCTTTGAACTGTGCACACACGCACACACAAACACGTGCGCAGCGCCACAGAACACGCGTCTGCTATGCCAACATTGAGCCTCTGTGAAGTGAAGCCAACAGCTAGAAGTCGGTTTTTTTGGACTGCATGAAATACACTCCGTACAGGAGTTCCAACGCGAGAACCTGTGGACGCTTGAGGTACTTGGAAGGGAAATCGAAAACTGAAGGATCAATTGCTTGAAAAGGATTTTTGATGCACCAAAAGCTTCCGCCAAACGCTGAACAAAGAGCGATGGAATCTCTAACGGTCCGCGCAACCTTCAACATCATGTTTCGTTTTTAACTTGAGAATAAAAACTCCCTTCTGACTAGCAAGAATTTTAATCAATGCAAACAATGCAGTGTTGATGGATCATCTCCGATTCTGGAAGAGAAAAAAAATGGAACCACAGAGTTTCACATTTCTACAAAGAAAGTGAATCGATTTTAACCATTTATTCGTGGACAATACTGTTCACCAACGCAAGCTGAGTGTTTCGAAATTTCTTCCAGTGGATCACCACCGTAGTCCAACTCTTGAAGCTACTTGACACGTTAGCAATGGATGAGCAAATTAACCAACGCAGAAGTTTTCATGCACTGGCAAATGGATAGGGAAAGTTGTGAGGAAGCAAAAAGAAGGACCGTAAACAAGACAAAGGATAGAATTTGGATATAAGGAAGGTAGCAGCCCTAAAGGAGGAGCAACCACACCTCTACCGATGCAAAACGAAAAGACGCAGTCTCAATGAGTTGTTATTGATGCTAGAGGTCATACGGGAATTCAGTCACCTTCCAACTGCTTGACGAAGATGTGGAGAAATGAGGGAACTCACATCAATCGGTAGAAACCTAAGAACTGAAAGACCAAACAATGTTGTGTGAGGTTAACAAAGTCGACAAAGGCCTCTGCCTGAGATAATTTTTCTTCACATTGTACCGAGTACCTCTATTTTACTTTTCAATAAAACTTATTTACTTTTAATAAGTGTGCCACGTGTACCTTACAAGTTCATATGTGTCAAGCAGGTAGTGATGGTGGCGATAGGCATGAGCGAAGCAAGATGAGCGACAGAAACCTTCTCAACATTGTTTCTCAACCTCAAGATATGCAAAACAGGCCTGCTGATTGATCAAGGAGCTTGAGGTTTGATTGTGTTGGGCTACAAACTCCGTCTGCATTGATCGACGCTATGCGCCTGAGAATGAAATAAGTAGCCACGACCTCATCAGTCATTGCAAAAGACAAACCAGGAGGACAGTCGGCAGCCATGAGGAGTAAAAAAGTCCATTTCGATGAAAGAGTGCTGTCTGGAGAGTTGCGGCATCTTCACCAGTACGTATTTGGGGGGGGGGGGGTAAAGTTGAAGTGGATGAATTTGACTTGGTCTATGACAACGACTCCCATGACTACACCGCCATCCCCATGGCAGTTGAGCTTGTGGCACTTTAGCATGTCGGAGGATCGTGACACTCATTTGGACTTGAGGTAGTCCAGAAGACTGGACTGAGCAGCCGACTATCCAGCGCTTGTTTTTACCATGTGCATCGCGATGACCATTGAAACCGCCAATGGAACACAACTTAATCAATTCTGATACAAAACTCTGATTTAGTCTGGTAAAATTAAAGCGATTGATATGTAGACTTTAATCCAAATAGTACTTTACGTAAATAACGAAAATTTGATGACAAAAAGCGTTTGCAGAAAAGTGCAGATTAGGTACTCCATCTAATAAGGATCATATGAGTGCAATAAAGCTTCAAGGCAAACGGCAAGCGAAGGGTACTAAATTAAATAACCTTCAAGATTCAAAATAAGTACAACTAGATAAAAAACAGGGCCAAATCCAACCAGTAAGCTAAAAGAAAATGATCATTTAGTCAGGATTTACCAGCATAAAGTGCAATCAAATAAGTTTCCTACACATGGATAATCAGTAATCCATTAATTTTAGAAAATTATAGCTACTCATCTAGCACAGTGCTTTCAGTTATAAAAGTTGTTTATAATACACGATATGGTGGAAATAATTATCAGTATGTGTAAAAAATACATCCGTCACATATATGTGACGGCGAGGTCGGATGACAATTCTTGCAGACGAATGGAATTTCATCTGTTAATTACACTCTTTTAGTTAAGCCTTTCTTTTTACAATGAAGATTTTACCAATCCAAGGGGAAATCTTGTCAGTCAAAAATCCGTCAACCAGTACAGTCGGCAACTACTGTTGTATAGAAAAATCGAATAGCACGGATTGAAAAGGCCCATCTTCTAGCCCATAAGAAATCCCCTAAATGTATCTCTTTAGTACAAATAATGATCCTACATTCATGCTCGGACTCTTTTGTTGTAGTCAAACCTGGTCAAAGTAATGCCCAGCGTGAGGACTTTGCAATGGGCTGGGTAGCAGACGTGAAGGCAAGGATACAGCAATAAAAATAAGGAAATGCAACAAAAGCAATCTTGGGAGTCGATGGGTAAATATAATAGCCCTGTTCGTATCAAGGAGGTTTCGAGATAATTTCCTCGGGGGTTACTCAGATATCAGGTAAAAGCGGAGGGGAATGCAGGGTGGGGAGAGTGCGACTAGCTCACCCAAGAATGTGCAAACAACTCAAGTAATAAAAGGTATGACATTGTTCATCGTGATAGTAAAAACCAAAGACCTATTACATTTACTTCGAAAAGCAAGGTAATCCACCTTTCCCATAACAAGATTTTTCTAGACGTAGTTTAAACGAACTCCATATCAGCTTCCACTTTTATCCCTTCTCTGGACCCACTCAATTCCATGAGGACTCAGGAGAGGTCATTTTGCCTTGAAAATAACATCAACCGATTGCAACTCTTTGTTGAGGGTTGGATGTTGAAGGGGTTTGACCTGTTTTTTCTCCTCTGTGAAGGAATAGGTAGGTGAATGGTGGTTGCAAAAGTGAACTGTGAACTGTGTGACTCCGACAAAAGAAAAGCGACAGATCGTGTGCCTTTATCCTGTGATTAGAGAAGCTTCCATTGGCTACGAGCTGCGCAGGCACACAGTCACGCACACACAGGCCGCAGGGAAACATTAATAGGCCTGCTTAAACCACTTGCAGCGACATACGATAGAACAATTAACGCTTCTTTCAACGATCTTAACATGTATATGCAGGGCGCAAAACACGCATTTTATCTAATGAGGAACCGGTGATCACTTTACTCCCACCTATTAAAACAAACAGCCCTTGAAAATTTATATCCTATTTTCTGGTATACCCACAAGTTTGAATGAAGAACTCACTCAATCGTAGCAAGAGCAGCTTGTAATAGCTTGTTGGTTCTGACCGCCGGTTGCGGTTTCAATCACTTGGGTGGCCATGTTGCCCTAGCCGGGGTAGGTTGGCCTTGGCTTTGGCCTTCAGTGAAGTCTCGGGACGCTACGTAGTTAGCAGTGTAATTTGAGGGTCATAATCCTAAGCTCGTTGAAACACACCAAAATTGTTACGATCAGATTTCCTGTGTAAGTTTTAATGCCTTAAACGGAGTCCTGCCATTACCGTGGCAAGTTTAGAAGGCAAAAATCCAAGACACAAACAACACATTCGCCATGAGTTGGCTTAAGTAAATATAAAATCGTAAGGCTGTCAGACTAGTAATGGAGCGGACTAGTCAATCAAATTTCGAATGTACGATCAAAGACAAAATTTCCTTAGTCGTTAATACTACTTCCGCAGCCTTCAGTAGTGCAGATTGCTTAAGTGCGCATCACTGTTGCAAAGCATCAAATGCCTACAATAAGTCCATTAAAAAGCCTAAATAATAATTCTCAAGGATGCAACTTCTGCAAATTTTAATAAGGTCTAGGAAGTGTACGAAATTTGAGCGTTTTTCCTGGCCTGAACTACTTTAGCTAGGAAAACAAATGGTGGCGGAACGTGTTTGAAATATCTTGGAAGACATGGACTACCGAAGTTCATCATAACAAGTGCTTAAGCCTATTACATGTGTGGATAATGCTTGGATTATTTTGTGACGTTTTGCATGATTGACTTAAGACTCTGCTGCTATACGTCTGCATTCTAGATCTGACTACAGGCCAAGTAAGAGGTCCCGCAGAACTTCTGTGCCGCAGAACTTCTGTGCGTCGGCATTGCAAGTCTATCTTAGTATCATCACTATTCCGGTCTTCAAAGAGCATTTTTGGAGCTACGTAAGCTCCAACAGGCATTTTTGGCCGAACGTATAACGTAATACCTTGTTTGTTCTGACTGCCGGTTTCGGTAACTTGGGTGGCCACATTGTACTTTTAATACTTTGTTTGTTCGAACTGCCGGTTTCGGTCACTTGGATGGCCATCTTGTACTAGTCGGTTGGACGGCCTTTGGGCCGTGCCAACAGCCCCCAAGCCCTCTGTTTCCAGAATATATATTCTGCTCCAATACTATGCCTTCTTTTACCTTAAAGGGGGCCCCAAAACGGTGCAGTACTAGCCGGTTGGCGGGCCCCTAAACCATGCCAGCAGCTCCAGCTCCTCAATTCAACGAACATGTATACATCAGGCCCTGGTACCATGCCTTCTTTTGCCTTCAAGAAAGTTTCAGGATGCTACACATCACGTTTGATCACTCATGCACAAGCAGATAAGCAACGTACTCTGCGCGTTCACCTACCATCTCTAATTTGTCACTTTTGGGATGAGTAAAATGAGTATTGGGGCGTAAATTTGGTGAACATAAATGGTGAAGTTGTACAGGTTATCATGCTTTGAGGAGGCAGACAGTTTGCCGTCTCTCGGCGATTGATACCAAAAACTCAACCATGTGCTAGATTTGAACTAATGCCATCATTCGAAGCGAATATTTAATTAAACTTTTCCTGCTTGTATGAGTAAGGCTAGTCACACCATCCCGCCCGTTTTATGGGCCTGTGATCAGACACATTAAAAAAATAAAATTTTTATTTTAAAGACATTTTTTTAGTCTCCCGCTGATTTTTTATTCAATTAATCTTCAAGCCTTTTGTTTAAGCCTTCCAAGCAAATAATTATCTTCCAGGCGCCACTTCTAAATCATTTCTATAAGTTAATGCGCAAATGGACAAAATTGAGGCAAATTTTCCTCTAGCAGAAAATGCGTTAAACGAATTGACACTTAAAGATCCCAAGGTTTTGTTGAGCGACAAGTTCATTAGTACTGCAAAACGAATCCTCGACACATTATACGTATTTAAGAAGGAGCCACTTTCAACGTCTTTCAGGCGAATTGTCGGGGACAAATTGTTGTCACAGCCAACGATCGTGCAGAATCTAGGGAATGCACTATCAATTCTGCTTCATGAGGTTGTTCGAATTTCTCCTAATTTCAAAGAGCCGATCGCAATCCTCCCTGCATATAAATCAGCTGCGTTTTTACAAGGAGCGATTTTGAACTATTCAGACGTCTCTTCCATATTTGCGGCTGAGTTGTTGAAAAACAGACGGTACATTCATTGTGTAAAGTTGATTTTGGATCAGTTGGCACCGATCCACTCTCAGTTAACTTCAAATCAGGTAAAGTCACTTCATTGAGTAAATGACAAAACAGTCGACACTTCATTTCTTGAAATGTAGTTTGTGCAGCGTTTACAATCTTCTCAAGTACTGCGGAGAGGAGGCACGTGCTGTATTATCTGCTGAGGGATACACAGCGGTCATTATGCAGTACTATGAGAGTTCTATTCCTGATATAAAGGTTCACTTTGACTGCTTATGTGAATTGCATAGACCATTTAATCATTATTTGCTGATCCACCTACATTTATTTAAAGTTCGGCTGTTTGGCAATAATATTTTACTTGCCTTCCAATGCATTCTTTATTTACGTGTTGTATTTAGCATTGAAGCATGCCTTTATGGAAGCCGAGATTTTTATTAAGTATGCTTCACCACTTTAGTCCATCTCCAGTCTTATTCTTGCTTACCTGGTGACGGATGAACAATTCAGTCGATGCATAAAGGATGAATCTATTCAGTTCGTCATCAACAATATTATGAGTAACTTCCGACACCAAAAAGGACCACGAAGATCTTTTGAAACCCCAGAACTGTGTCTAGGTAATTGCATCTTATTTAAACTTGCAATAATTTTAGTGGAATTTTTAATCTGAGTGGTAAGATGTTTAGTTTTGTATGAACAATACAAAACTCGAATACCGGATTCGAATTGCAATCAATTGTAGCTCACTAAAACTGACTAGGTTTGAGGCCAAGTATTATCGTTTCCAACTGGTTAAGATAATTTATACAGTCGTCCGAGACAAACTAATTTTCTTTAGACCTCAAAAACATCTCAAACACAAATAAACTTCCCTACGCTAATGATTATCAGTGAACTAATCTAGCAAAATCCATAATCAGGTTTAGTTACGTACAAGTCAACTTCTGCACATCAGTAAGATGCTAATTTAGCTTAACGGTCTACTAGTAAATCTTATTACCATTTCGAAGAGGTTCTGTGGAACTTAATCATCCTCGCCTTTTGTTGGAAACGGTAATATATTATGATGCATTTTATAAGTCAATCAGAAGTCCCGCAAGCTGGTTGAATGTCCACGGAAATGACCTCCAAGATTTTGAACTCATTTACGCTAGCCGAATGCCTTTTTGATGAACTTCCATTTGGTTAATTTTTGTACCATACTGTGCTTGTGGTCTTCTCTAGATAAGATAATGGGCAAATATCCTCCATTTGGGAGGTTGTCTGTTCGGTCATCCCGATTAGCAGTTTTCGTAGGCTGATTCACGGGGGCGGCCCAGACCGGCTATAAATGTGTGATAGAGCAATCTGACCACTCAGCACCTCGTGCGGTATGGTACTGCTGTAGCAATGCATAATCCCTTTTTCTGAGTGTGAAGCTCCAAATCGCAAAGTGGCTTAAGCATTCCTTACAATAAGGCCCCGAAATCAATTTGACGTATTGTTGATGGCATTGTAAATAAAATCTTTGTTAAGCATTGAGAGAGATGGCGAAGACTGACACTTCTACCAGTCGCATACTACAGTGTGGTGGTATCCAAGCTCTGGGAAGTGTTCTCTCCAAGGGAACCTCGAGGGAGAAGTGTGCCGCCGCTCTGGCTCTTCTGTCCCTCGCCCTCCACGAGTCGACGGCAGCAATAGCACGGGTTCAGATTCGCTCAGCTCTGATCAACGATATCAATGCCCAGTTGACCACACTGCGCAACCAAATGCCCGTGTCCATCAGTGCGGAGGGACGACGAGGCGCGATTGAGGACATGGTGGAAGACTACAGAAGCTTCAAGAGTTGGATCTTAGAGAGGGGCAATTTACTGCCTGAGGTAAAGTCCATTTCACCGGTGGATAGGAGGATTAAAACAGCACTCTGGATGCAAAGCATCTTTCGACGATTACAATGGGAGATTCATATCGATGGTGAGTTCTAGATTGCTGTGCCCTGAAAGCCATGCACTGTTCTAGCTATGTTACAAAAGTTTCTCACGTTTTTTTTGCAAACGTATGCTTTTAAATTGCACATGAATTCGTTGCAATAACTAGATCGATTCCAGGCTTAGGCCTACTGACGTAACGCAATGTGATTAAAAAAAAGGAGTGAGGAAACTACTTATTAAACAATCAGTACTATCAAAAGAGTTTATTTAGTCTTATAAAGCAAAGAATTTGTCCATTTTACCCTCTGGAATGACATGCTCTGATGGGGTTAATGTCATCGCTATGTGTCACTAACCATCAAAGACTTGCTATCGAGTTGTTAAAATTTTTGAATTTACCATCGTAACTGAACTTCGAGTCTACTAGATGACTTGAAATGTGGCTTTTCAAGATCTTAATATTTATTTCCTAACTAGACGAACTACGCGAACGGCAAGTGATGGGCAAAGCGGATGAGAAGGAACGATCACACGTCATGCTGAGCTACAGCTACGTGCAGAAGAACATTGCACACAAGATCGCGCGTGCAGTTAGTCAGTCCGGATACCGAGTAAGTTGTCAGATGAGCCTCGGGACGTCGAGTTATGTATTCGATGTAGCACATGGACTACCCCGCCATCGGGAGCAAGTAGGTGATTGCAAGGAGTTAGTTTCTACTTATATCCAATAAGTAGGTAAAGAGCACTTATTTAACCACCTAAAATGATGAGGGAATGCAACTACTTGAGATGCATTTTTTATCCCTCTTATTTGCCGTTGATAAGTTTTAAATGTCTAGCATCTTTTTGTGTGACATGCATGTAGATTTGGCTAGATACACAGCAAATGCACACCGAAAATGACATAATGGATGCGATGGCAATTGCTGTGGAGCGAGCCTTTGCAGTGTGTATTCTCTATTCAGAAGCCTACAAACGCTGTCCTAACACCAGAATGGGTTAGTAAAAGCACATCTATTGTAAATTTCTTTGTTTAAATAACATAGATTTAGAGTTATTCAACGAAACGTTCTTTTATACTACCCGTATATTAAACAAATTAAATCCATTGATTAGAATGGTTTTGAATCTCAAAAAGGATTGCAACTTAAGTTACATTATAATCATTATTATCGACAAATGACAATGCAGCATGCTTGGAGGATCCCACGCATTTGCTTCTCAATCTCAAACTGTGGTGCATTTTTCATAAAACACAAACAGCAGTCTAAGTAGGTGTAATACCGTTTTACTGATTTTCATTCAAATTTCGATGTCGTCGACCAACATCAATAAGGTATTGATGGTATACCAGAGAAAGTAGGGAGGGTTTATTTAGCATGCACACATTGCACTTACAGTCGTCCTCAGCTACCTTACCACGCTCTTTGACATAAGTTGTTGCCTCACATGAAGATGTTTGCAAAAATTATTCCTTTTGGTTCGATCGATGCAAGTAAAAGACATTGGCTGTGTCTCTCTTCGGTTTCGAAGAACCAGCACCACTTCCTGTTTATTATGGCGGTATCCTGGAATAGAGAGGTTCGCATGCTAGATGTTTGGACTCCGAGTATTGTGAATTGCGATTAATTTATTCTCTTGATGCAAAGCACATGCTCAGTATAGGAGTTTATTCCTCCACTATTGCACCTTAATGCTTGGTAAAGGCTCTCACATCACGGCAAATGTGGGAAATCCATCGTGCTCCATAAATGGAATTGATAGAACAAGTAGGATTATTTTTAAACCCTGACATAAGTTGAACTTGCTGAACGTCACTTCTTAGATTGTTCAAACTTTTTAGAACCGTTTACAAGGCTAATTAATGCCTAGACCTGGTTTTCTTTCCCTGATTACCACTGACAGAGGCTCAGTATGCTCAGAAGTTGGATAAGCCGATGGTCTTCTGCCGAGTGGAGCAGGGCTACCTGCCAGGCGGTTGGCTAGGTGTCCTCACAGCCAGGCAGACGTACATCGACTTCTCCGGAAAGTTTGCTTTCGAAGACGCCTCCGGTGAACTCCTGCACCGCTTGGCCAACATCAAAATGTCAATTAAAAGCGAGAAGGCCGATATCAATGTAGGCCTCTCTTAGCTAACTACATGTCTTATATGTATTTTGTTATTCTTGTTTGGCTATAAAACAAGCGCCTTCTTTAAACTCGTCATCGATTGTACCGCAAAAAAAAGGTTTTTTAGATTATTTCTCTTGATGTTTAAAAATAACAATGTCATTGACGTAACACCTCTTACAGGACAATTTAGCCGAATTACTCGTTGAAATGCTTTTAGTCCAAACCTTTGGTGATCCATCAGACCAACGAAATCAGTCTTTGGGATATGGAAAAAGTCAATGAGTGGTTCATAGACCAAGGCCTTCCCATGTAAGTAATTAATTTGCACTATTGTCGTAGCGACTCGAGACTCACCTGAAGTCGTAATAACCCTTTTTAGCGTAAAAGATTCATTCTTAACGTCAAGCAGATCTTAAACTCAATGCATGTGTCCAAGAGACTAGCCCACCGAGCGGAAGTCTGACCTGTTGAGACTCAAAACCGGAAGAACTTTGCACTTTTCTAGAAATGTAAACACATATCTATTGCCTGAAAGCACTAATAACTAGTGAAATCCGTCCTACCTTTTGGGATTTATGATAAAATGGGTGATTCAACTTTTTTCGACATCGACACCTTTACCCTCCCTTGATGCACCACCCTCGAATACGCGTTTATTTCGTAGGTCTGTCTGCTACCAAAAAGCAAACAAATTGCGATGAATTTTCGAGTGTTATGATCAGGTCGCTAAACAGCTTACTTGATTTTCGGTATTTTTTGCCAGCATTGCCTACTGCGAGTTCTAGATAAAGGTGTGTGGTAATATAAAAGCAGGATAACCTATACTTAGCGTTCTGCTCTTTTTCATCCACTTTGAAGCTGTATAAGTTCTCCACTGCATATGATGCCATTTGAGCAATCCTGCTCTATAAATCACGTTCAACTTGGGGAAGACCCTTTCTTTTAAATAACCATGGACAATTAAATGTTTTGATTGACTCAAAGGGGTGGAGAATGACGGGCCAAGAGCAACTGTCAGTAGGGCTTAACTTTGTGAGTGGTGCGACAAGGGTCATGTTCAAGACCTACATCATTTAGGATGGCGAATTCGTGGTGAAGCTCACCAGGCAGACTGGGCGCCACATACTATCATGGCTAGACAGGTGACGGACGGCAAACTTGCGGACGGCCTTGACTTCATTCACGCACACTATAAACACCATCAAACGCACCGTGTACCTTATATTGTTCGTTGTCCGCGTGTCTGTCTGTCTGATCAAATAAGCAACTGATTAACCAAACGGCACGTGATACGAAAAGGCTGTGCTATTGTAATATTAAGTGGCCGGAACTAGCAGGCTGTTTTTTGATGCGCAAGTGATCCGCTCTCCACCACCCAACTCCCCTCTGTGGGTGTGTGTGTGTCTGTGTATGTGTATGTGATGCGCTGTAGATGAAATAGTTCACTGTGAATGTTTGTATTCCTAAAGACCCATTCGGTGTTATCTCACACACCTCTAAGGTGTAGAATAAAGGAATCTTTTTAGTCAGAACCAGAACAGTTAGCAATGGTAAAACGATCGTGAAACATGATCGGTCTTAGGGAGGGAATGGCGGCAAGGCTGCCTCATCTTTATCTTTTTTACCTCTGCTTTCCTCACATTTCAAAAAAATGAGGCGAAATTGATGGCGACTGAGATCGGCGTTGGTTTTGTGCTAGCCTCTAAAGGCAAAACGTTGTGAGGAAGTGTAACATGCAATAAGCTCTTGTATCGTAGAGTCAAGATGGCAAGTTGCAGTTGTGATTATTTTAACGAATCAACTTTGCCTCGTAGGACGCTTTCTGTACAGCAATTTTTTTTGTCGTAGATATATCAGGAGCTTATTTCTGTGCCTTCTATAGGCGCTTACCTCCTAGTAAATCTGGCACAAATGCAAAGGATCTTTAGCATGGTATGTTCAAATGGGGATTCTTTTTGCAATGCAAAGTCCTACGTAAATGCCTGGTTATTCTATAAAGCATCAAATCCTTTCTCCAGACTGGAATGTATGGCACTTCACTGGTAAAAAAGTGCCTTTTGACTAACACAGGTTATGATAAAATTTATTTTCATCCGAGTCGCCTAACAAATGCAGAAGTGAAATCACCGAATTTGTAATCCTCATTTTTTTGGAATGTTTTTAATTTTTCGGTGGCTCTTTGCTAAAATCCAGAGTTATGGAAACAATTAAAGCATTATATAGCTCCTCTCCACTTTTGAATGTCGTCTTCGACGCTCCTCTTAGTCAGCTATCACAATGTAGTGGGTGTTATAAGGCACGGAGGTGTCAGTCATCTCAGGAATCAAATTCCCATGCCACTGAAAAAGCACTTGATCGTACTGTCATCAGTATTTCTTGGCAATTTTCACTGAATCTGGGATTTCGTTCTTTATTGAAGCTGTATTAAAAGGAAGAAGGGAGAATGTGTTGGCTGTCACGAGGGTTTATTGCTAGTGGTAGAAACCCTAGCCCAAGAGTAGATTTATGTAAGGCAGGAGAGAAGTAGGGTTTTGCGTCTCTTCCCCCTTGCCATTATTGTTCTCAGTTCAGAGCTGTCCGGCCATATCAGTCTGAGTTTTATCCAGCCAGTAGGGAGGTGGAGAAGGCATTACGTGTTCACAGTCCCGTAACTTAATTTTCTCTGACGATTCATGACAACGGTTGCTTTATTTGTTAGTTACAAACTGCATTACTCGGAACTAGGATAGCTGCCGAAGATGGCTGTCATCTTTTCGACTTTCTACTAGGACTTCCAACATATTCTCCCGTCGGCGATCTATGCACTTCTTCCATTACATTAAGGTTCATAACTCAGCAGTTGAGATAAGAATAGCTGGCCTTCAAGATAGGGTTTGCTTCTCACAATCACCAGTTGTGGACTCTAAAACCTCCTCGAAGACAAAGGAAAATATTGTACTCGGGGCTATTAACATCCTCCCGTTGCCAAACCGTCCAGTCGAGGCACAACCACGGAAACCCTCAGCGGTCCATGGCGGCTGAACTATTCAAGTTAATTAATAAAATAAGGACATTATTCTGGAACAATAAAATATTTGAATTCCAGTGTTCAGTCTTCCATGAAAGCCTTGGTAACGAGCGTAGTGACAAACAAAACACCTTCAATATCGATAAATTAGAATGATAGCGTCACCACAACAACCACAAACCGCCTAGATGGTAATTCAGTAAAGTGATGTGATGCAAATCTAATACTTTGCTCTCATCCTAGTGTTTATAGGGAGAATATAAGTGGGAAAGACCTTCTCTTCCTCAAGAAAATGCAATCCTCAGCACCGGAGTCGTTTTTCCGTTTCCTCTCAGAGACGTGGAAAATCGCCTCGGTTCCGGTTATGCGAGCATTTGCTGAGGCGCTGGAAAAACTCTGAGAGGCTTTTTTGCTTACCTTCATTTCGGTGGGAGAAATACTGATCAATGAGGTCGGAGATTTGCATTGATATAATTATTACTTCCTCCCTTATTTTATTAATAAATGCTTTGCTTTTTGTTTAGCTGGAGTGGTTTTACTTTGTTCTTAACCCGTGTAGACACCCCTCTCCCACTCCTGGCATGTAGGACCTAAGAGCCGGCAGAAATGCAACTCGGTAGAGGTTATGCCATCGTAATGTGTGGCAATGGGATGAAGGAAACACCTTTCCACGGGGTACTTCAAATTATGTGATGTGGTTTCAGAAGTGACTAGACACAAAGGTCAGAAGACCATAACCTCAATAGACCACATTGGAACGCCTTCGATCCAACCTCGGCTAGATGGCCACAGGAATGACGACCGCAATCTTAAGCTGGAGGACATACTACTGGCCACCGTCTCTGAAGCATCAACACCACTACTCAAGTGTCCTTGATGACAGCGTGGTGTGCTCGGAGTCTTTTGTGGAAGTTCTGCCGCCATCTGAGAGGAGACGGGTATTTTGTGGACTGACTGACTGTCGAAGGTGATCTAGACCAGTAATACATGTGGGATGGAGCATACTGGGTATTTTAGTGCGGCCTGTGGCAAAGTACCGCTGTGGTGATGGTGATGCAATATCTCCCGTCCCAAATGGGAAACTCATAAATCCGCAAAATCAAAGGCCTTACCCACCTAATCACTGACAAAGATGAAGCAAAACGATTAAGTACACAAGGAAGTTGATAATAAATTCACAGGTAGTTAAAAATTGAAGTAATTAAATTGTGGAGGGCAAGAGGAGAGGATGGACGAGTAGGGGTCACATAATAATTTGTGGCTCCGTGACACAGTCCTTAATTTGCTTGTGAGGAAGCACTCGACCACCATTGACGTACATCTCGTCCACAACCTCAACGTCTTCACCCAACACCGAGACATTCTCCATGCGCACCTGCAATCACAGAAGTCCACGTGAAAAACAAAGTTGATGCCTTGAAGTAATTGCAGCCGCAACCTATCATCCAGTGCGTTTGATGGTGCTCATGGCATGCGTGATGAAGTGAAGACCATCCACTTCAATTCACAATCTAGCAATTTTTTCGTCCGTCACCCAGTTCACCTGATAGGCTCCATTGCGAATTCTCCCTTCCAGTTGAATCAATCGAGACATCTGGTCAGTGGTCTTCTTCAAGGTGACTGCGCATTATCCACCACCATCAAATGCAGTAGTGTTCTACCACAACTACACTTCTTTTGCTACCGCATATCACACTTTCTCCAAATACCGCATAAGGTTTTACAAGAAACTTCTGGAAGGCAAACTCAATTCACGAGCCAGAAGTGCTCGAATAGAGTCACGTTTAACATAAACAAACGAATGCGACTCCAACTTTTTTAAGTCAAAAGTGATTACTTAACATAAACCCTTTGACTACTTGATAAAAAAGGCGAATGTATATTGTCAAATACATAATTAATGACGGAAGGGTGACTTACCCATTTGCCAACGCAACAGTTCCAGCCAATAATGCTGTTGCTCACCCAGGAATGGTTGCGTACTTTGCAGCCTCGTAGGAGGGTGGAGGATTGTATGCGCACGCCTTCCTCCACGTCTACGTCTGCACCAATCACTACATTGGGTCCAATCAAGCTATTTGCATTCACTTTTGCCGTTGGGTGCTAAATGAAAAAAAAGAAAAAGAAAACTTGAAATAATTCCCCAAAAGGGAGAAAGCAGTTTACAGGCTGTGGCGATGGCTTTATGAAGAAAATGCATGTCGCTGCTCTGTTGGCCTTTTTAGGAAGGAGGAGTGAAGGGACGAATCTCCGCATCTATAGAACGGCTTATTGGCAATGCTTAGCTTGAGAGAGACAGCCATTTCCAACACGAGTGCCTCAAAGTTATGATTAGTCATTATTATAGCCTAACTTTGAGGTTTCCAGTGTGGCTGACTCACTTTCACGATACAAATTTTGGAAATTACAAATACACTGCACCAAACGGCCAGGGAGGTGGTAAACTAGGAATACCACGCTGGCTTCTAAGGGTTGAAATAAGGTCTCAGAGATAGCCTGGTCAACAGTAAATACATAGTTTTAAACGTAATATCCAAATTCCGATTGCTCTATCCGTAAGGTGAGTTACCCCTGGACGCATTTTTTATATTAAAAAGATCGGCGAGTAGACAAGACGTTAATTGACGATGTTGGTGACAAAATCGAATGCATTTGTGGGCAGAGAATCGCACTTCAAGACATTCCTCGACCGATGAGACGTAGCGTAGCGAGGGAACTTCAAACGGCAAGAACGACAGGTAATGGAATCATTTACAACCACAACAGCTGATCAGAATGACAGTTGCGGCACACCTATGGGCTGAGGTCTTCCTACTCGATAAGTCTTGAATCTGAATGCTACTAAAGGATTAAGTACTTGGAGTAAGCCTGGTACCAGCTCGCCTAAGTGGAAGGCGCTCACGGGCAAAGCATGCCAATATAGTCCGAGGCTCCAAATCCAAAGCACAAATTCCTTCCCTTACTGCGGGAATTTCTACAATGTACACGTTCATTCTCACATATATCGTCATAGCGGTGAGATTGTGTAAACTAGAGGTGACTATGAACAAACGACGGGCTCCAAACGAGGGCTGCCGAGTAATAAACTAACTACGTCAAATGTAAACGCAGTAACTACCATCGAAGCAAAGTAGCGTTGTGTCTGGTGGTCTTGAAGTGTAACTTGCTAAGGTAATGAAAAATAAGCACAAGCAGAACTCACAATAATGACATTGCCGCAGATATTGGGACCGGTAGCTAGAACCTTGGGCTCCGTTTCGGCAAGGTAGGCCAGGTAGAGAGCTGTGCCGGTGATAAAGTCTTTCGGCTGACCAACATCCATCCAAAAGCCTTGACGGTGGAAAGAACAATTGATTCACACAGGTGCCTATGGTGGAATATACTACTGAGAGCAAAAAAAGTAGCTTGTGCAAGCGATAGGTAACGAAATTTTGATTTTTCTAAAAAACCAAAATTGTCCCTTCAACTCACTGCATCAGTCAAAAATGTAACCTTGAGGCATTCAATTTATTAGTTCGCAGAAAACCGCCAAAAAACAGACCGAATTTTGACAAAAAAGTCAATTCCTTTGATCCGATAAAATTTGGACAAAAGTATCAAAAGGCTATCACATCACGTGATTTGATCTGGTTTTTTGCTTAAAATCCACATTCTTTACTTCCAATGTGCCCTGTTTCAGATCAATTAGAGCTATAAAGCACGTAAAACTCAGAGCCAGAAGTCGCACAAAAGGCTACAGACAGCTTTGATAGTTCCACTTAGCAATGTATTTGAGCGCAAGAATTGCTATCCGAGAATGAAGATGACTACGAATCTTATAGCAGATTGCACCCAAGCGGAACATCATGGGCAAAATTACAAGTACTTCTTCGTGGTCTTGCGTGCCTAGTGGAGAGAAGGTCGTCTCGATTGTACCGTCAACCACGAGTGGACTGAAACGCCCCAAATTGGTCGCACAGACGTGGGAAAGAAAAACGAGAAATGAAGCATAAGAATGACAGGAAAGCTAAACATGGGTAATGGATGGGTAGACGCTTAAAAGGGGAACAGTAGCTCACACCGCTGGACACTTCAGGTGTGTAGAAAAGGTGAGAGCTTTGAAATTACCCTCAAAGGTCGAATGAATGGCTTAATTAAGCCCTTTCTTGCTGGAAGAGACATCACATGCAGAGGGAAAAAACTGCAAATCAAAACAAATGCGACAATTACAAGTACCTTCGATGGGCATGCAATACAAGGACCCCTCCTCTGCCAGAACCGGGAATATTTCCTTTTCTATCGAAGTCGGTTTGAGCTATACAAACAAGAAAAAAACAAGATGGGCAAAAGTGGTGGGGCAATAGCGCGTGCTATCAAACGCCTACCCACCGGAATGCGTGAGATAATACTGGGATTGAGGAGGTAGATGCCCGCATTTATCCTATTCCCCACAAACTCGGTCGGTTTCTCGACGAAGCGCTTAACTTGGCCCGTCTCGGGCTCGAAAATAACTACACCAAATTTCGAAGGCTCCTCGACTTTTGTTAACTAAAAAGTAGAGGAAGACAGTCGATTGGTGAAAAACTTTAAACCAACGAGCAGTCTCCAAGATATTACATCTAAAAACAGTAAGTCGAACTAGGTTTGGTTGGTTGAATTGAAAAATTATCCCAAAGCCCATTTTATAATCCTTTAACTCACCGCATCACGTAAATGTGACATGGCTGCGACCTCGCGACCGGAAAATGACAGGGTTGTTTGATCAATCGGTTAGAAAATCCAACAATGGGTTAAGTTCATAGACTCCCCCACAGCTCTCACAAAAGGACCGGATTTTACGTTACTGATAGCAATTAACAGAGCTCGTTAATCACAAACAAAAATAAGGCCGGTTGGGAGATTGAAACACCAATTCACTTCACACACCTCGCAGTCGCTGCAACCACTAATCAAGCTTGATCAAATTAAACATTGCAGAACATTTTAGGTGTTAGTATCCCTAGAGTATTAGCATAGTAAATATCATGAAAGCCGCTGCATAATGGTACCATAGGGTAGTCTTTTTAGAATGAAGAAAATAATGGAACGTCATTTTAAAATCATAAAAATAGTTGTGAGTGGAGTCCTATAAACCTGTAATTCAGCACCGCTCAGACATACCAACGAAAATTAGTCAAGGTCAAACAAAGCTTACTGAGACGTTGCTATAAAAAAGTGGGCTTAAGGGAGCAAGAACCACAGCAAAGCTTAATAAAGCGTAGGAAAATCAGCCAGCATACCACGTGCATATACACAAACGCGTGCAAAATGCCCGTTTAAAGGGTTATTTTTAAATCCAATAACTTTCAATTACCCCACGAGAATGCGGCTCAAGCTTTCATTGGGGTACAAAAAATGAGGAGACCACTTACAGCAATTGTAGCCTCACCCTTGTATTTGGCGTGCAACTGTTTCAGCGCCTCGAATGGGAATGCGCAAATAACATCACTGTTGAGCATAAAGAAGGGCTCATTTGAATCCGCCAACCACTTTGACGCCAATGCCAAAGGACCAGCTAAATATTTTAAAACAGAGGGGCGCGATTTAGTTGAGAGGAAATAAAAGCGAGCAACAAATAACTGGAGTACTAGATATACTTAAAGAAACCAACCTGTGCCAAGAGGTTCTGTCTCGTAGGAGAATCTTATCTTGATTCCAAGCTAAAAAAGGTTAAAGTGTCACCAATAAAGAACCAGCCCACTTAGCTTACGTTTGAAGAGTTAAACCTACGGAGGCTTCGTGTTTCCTGACCTCACCCTCCAAGAGATCACAACGGTCTGCACACTTGCTAACCGCAAGTATTATCTCCTGAACACCAGCCTGGAAGTAAGAAAAAGGACCATTCCCAGCTGAATGTCAAAAGTGATTAAATACAGATAAAGAGGCTTGTTTACAGCGAGGCAGATGACAACAAAGCTAGCATGGCCTGATTACTAGGAGGCAAGAACAAATGAACTGTATATTATCCACAACAAGACATGGATAAATACGTTTGCAAGTTGAAGCACCACAAATGCATGACTAACCTTAACTAAAGCTTCAATCTGATGAAGAAGAAGAGGTTTGTTGCAAAATTCCACGATGGGCTTGGGAAAGCTGAGAGTGAGCGGACGTAAACGCGTCCCGTAACCACCGACCAGAATCAACGCTTTCATTTTAGGTGGCCACTAAAAACAAACCTTTCAAAAAAACGAAGTAAAAAGAGAGAGACACATACTGTTAAACCAAAAGGAAAAGTCGTGGAAGTTGGAAAGGAGCCAAAGCGAAAACACAAATTTGGCCCAACCTTAAAACACGTGAGGCGACAAAAAAGCAAAAATTACAACCATATCTACAAAAGTTTCAAGTGTGAATTACGAAAATCAAAGAGGACAGTGTAAATAAAAGCGTTTGGCTTAAAATGAAACTCTAAACAGGAGAAAACACGGAATAGCGAGATGCTCTACAACTACGTGAGAGGAAGATTGTTTAATAAAAGTTCATTTGACGATACACTGCTGCGAATTTAAAACAAGCTTAAAAAGGGGGGTTTGCAGTGCACAAATACCATTCACCTTTATGCGGCACATGCTAAACGAAGACATGGACTACAGCAGGTGAAGCACAACCTACCGAGATCATAAGCCGCGCCAAGTGAGACAGACCAATGAGACGGTGAAAATAAGACAGGTCAAGGATTTAGCGTGTACCCGGATAAACAAGGGCAACCCATGGTGATCACATAGAAACTTCCAACAATCGGTCATTTTGTAGTTAAAATGTCCTCTGATCCCTATCTTTTGTGTTCACACTATGGCATATCAATAATTTCAAATTCAAAAACCCACATTTACTCTCTAAGGTGTATTATATCGGTACACTATCTAGGAGCCATACCTTGTGAAGTGAACTCTCGATACGTCCTTTGCTCCTCTCCTGGGTGGCCGAAGTCCAAATAGATACGACTGAGCAGCTCTGATCCGGGAATAAATGTGCAAGCAGGAATAGAATCAAAAGCCTACCTTTACTAAACTGTGGTATATCTCGTATTTTCTTACATAAATTTGCACTAAGTCACGGTGCTACGTTAATCTATGGACACGTAAGATGACTAGCATCTATTCAATTTTAAATTGCCAATGGAAATTAGTAGCGCTGGGGTCCAAATTTTCCTTTGTTGCATAGGTTTTATACATGAGTCATTTTGTGACGGCTAGCGCGAAGGGTCGACCACGTAGATGACTAGTGGCGGTGCCAAGAGGAAGAAAGAATCAAGTAATGCTTTGATCGCTTACCAGTGTACTTTCGTCTGGTAGGTTAACCTCTAGGGTCATGCTAGTGGACCCAACCCCTACTCTTTTGCTAGGCATTTGCAAATGCTGCCAGATTTTCATGGCTTTTTTTGTAAGGAACTTGCTTTAGGCGCTATGCGACTCTGTTAAAAAATCCATTTTTGTAAAGATAACAAATACTACGTACAACGATCTTGCAATGTCATTGTAACACTTTGTTTGTTCGGACTGCCGGTTTCGGTCACTTGGGTGGCCATCTCGTACCAGCCGTTTGGACGGCCTTTGGGCCATGCCAACAGCCCCCAAGCCCTCTGTTTCTAGAATATATATTCTACCCCAATACTATGCCTTCTTTTACCTTAAAGGAGTCTCGGGACGCTACAGTGGTGGCAGCGGAAAGCGGACCCGACTTTGATGGATTTTATCCTGCTCCATGCCGCTTCTGGCAAACTTTGGCGGTGTGAAAGAAGTGCATGTACTATGGATGGGAGAACCTCAGATATCTCGTAACAGAAGGGTTGAGATCGAAGTCCAACTTTGGCATCTCCCTCTTTCTTGTGTTCTGCAAGGAAGCTATTAACAACTGAAGCGACACTAGCCGTGAATTCCAAGTCCAGTGCTACTGTCAAGAAGGATCAGCGA
>MIEF01007750.1:0-50030 GCA_001870725.1 Taenia solium | reverse complement strand
AGCATTAGAACTATTCAGGTGTATGCAGATTCAAAAGTGCATAAAATATATTGGAACCTAGGGCAAGTCAAATGCATCCATGCACTGGGGTGGACGAGAGCAGCGGGATCAGATGAGATAGAATGGGTGGGATTTCACTGCAGTGTCTTACAATGCACAGCTTTTGACTATCATCTAAGTAGTGTGACTTCATCCGTGTTCCACCGTACCACGCAACTGCCGCATGTGTCGCAGCTCCTTGTGTGACGCCTTTAACACATTGTCACCTACATTCACCCATCCATCGTGATGTGTGAGGTATCAAGGTAAATGGTTGAGCACAAGATCAGTAGAAAATCTATCCAATGAAGAACTTTGAGCAATTAGGTCCACACGAGTCGTTTTAAGGGCTACTAATATTGCTGAGAAAGGAAAAATACGGTGAGTCAACAGAAAAGGAATGTATTTGAGTACGCATTTGCAAGGAAAGCCGGGACCTTTAAAGAGTTTAATACATGGATGGAGTGCTTACATCCTTGAGCCTACTGCCAATGCCCTTAAATTGCAAGTCGTATTGGACGAATTGCAACCACTCCTCCAAATTGAGCTCTCCGGTATCCATTCGCCTGACACAACACAGTCGCCAATTCACCGCAGTAGTTGCAAGTGGGCAATCGGCGAAGCTGTCGAAGCTTGCAATGAACTTTGCAAAGACGTGCATATCATTTACCACCTCGTCCCAACTCCTTGGCAGAATGGCTATGATTAACACTTGATGCGGCTTGATGGCATTCAGGAATTGTAGCATTTGGTGCTTGGAAATGAGTTCTGGATCCATCAAGAACACGTAGCAGTCATAGTTCAGGATATTACCCTTAAATTTTCTTCCCCCAAACTCGTCGTACTGTACTCTGCTATCATATCCATTCGCATGGGCAGTATAGTCATAATTCACAATGTTAATAACATCTAAAAGATGTGGACCACTCCTTAGCGATTCACAGATATCTATGGTGCGCAAAATGAAATGGTAATAATCCTGCTTGCAGAGTGCGAAGAAGTGAAATATGTCAGCGTTGAATGTAAGGCAACAGTTGATAAGCTGTCGAGGTGAGGATGGGCTTGATTGAGATGAATACTGCTGAAAATAGTGCATTTCCTTCAAGCGATATTCGATAGCAGGAAGTAGGTTCCCATCGCCAGTTGATGAGGCTTGGGAAAAGAGGAGGCAACAGAGGTGCTTGTCTAGCCACCTCCAACTACGGATGTATCGTCTCATTGCCTGGGTTGATCGTCGACTTGACAGGATCCATCGCCAGTTGGGGATGGCAGTGCAGACATTCACCAAATCCTCTACGTCTAGGAATTCGCATATTCGGAGTGCCATTTCAGCTGGAAGTTTAGCGATTTCGCATTGCTCCTAAAGTATGACAAAATGCGCCATAGTTAGTTTCACGGAATTGGTTAAATGAGCCGCGATGTCGGAGAAGACAAGGGAAGCAGTAAGGGGGGAGTAAACGGTGAGTAATAAAAATAAAGAGGCGTGGAGAATTAAATTGAAGCTTCAGGACCCACCATCGTTAAGATGTGCTAAGGTTGATTGACGGTGAGGCAGAGGAGACGAGGCTTAAATACTGGTGGTTTGGAAGAGGACGAATGAACAGTGAGTTGACCTCACAAAGGCGTTACCACTTTGGTCGGTTTCGTGTCATGTGGTTGTAAGGTCGCGCAATCATCATAGCTCGGATGCTTCCCCCTTATTCGATGACAGGGAATGTTGTAAACTGACAGGCTAGCACAATCCTCCACACGCTGTGTCCTGTCAATTCATTCCACCACATACTCATTTTTACCCGAATTATCCCTACAACAGTGCCACGAATGGGTTGCACTTGTAGTTTAAATTTTACGTTTACTACTCCTGTGACAGTGCGTCCTAATCCGAGAACCGCCTTAACTCTAATTAACAGGGTAACGCAGGAATAACAAGGAAAACCAATCAACACCCTCCTTTTCATTCTTAGTCAGTGTGCGCAAACCAAGAGCTGACGGAGATCCATCTACTTATTTCTTATTGTTGTTGCTTGACAAGCCTGGATTAAGTCGTGGCTTAGGCCTGCCCTCATGACCAGAGATGGAAAATGGAATGCGTGGGCTCTCTTGTAAGCACATGTTCAACTTGACGTAACTGCTCAGAACAGACACCATGTAATTAGCTTTCTTGATATGGATACTGCTGCCACATGAGGCGAATGAGAACCTGCTACTTCATTGAATGAGGCGACATTTTCGTCGTAGACAGAAATTCGGCGACACTGTGGCTGATCTGTCATCCAACGTTGCCACAGGTTCGCTTTCTGTTTCGGCAAGAATTCGCTTTGGCTTATGAACCAGACAGGCTATGAGTGGAGCATCCGAAAGAGTAGCTACATGATGGAATAAGCAACGCAAACGTTGCGCCCATAATGGCCACTTTCTATGATTGGGTGACGAAGTCCTCAAACTGCCACTGCTAACAGGTCGGCCATTATAGCATTTAGCTGTAAAGTATTTTGTCATTCTACACGATAGTTTTCTTCACAACATATTTACATCATTCGATTTGTATCAGCGCAGAATTCCAAGTCAAGTAATCACCATAGTCGTTGATTAGATGTCACGTCCACCCTAGTTGCGGTAGTCATGATGAAAAGATGTCACGCAGTGTCGAAGACCGTGTAACCCACGACATAACACGACTCAATGTGTTGTCATCGGGGCAGCGTCACTTTGATCCTTTCCTCCGACTTCCGAACATGTTAACACTCGTCAGCTCTGCCACGCGTGCTACTCGTGGGCAAATTCCTCTTTCGCAACATGGTAGTCCATTAATATCCTATAGTTGAATCTTTCCAAAATCCACCTATACCCATTTGCTATCGCAAGGGCTAAAATGACTGTCACAAATTTTTCTGCCAGTGTCTATTCATGAGCAAAATCACGTGACGATAGACTTGCGATCCTCTCCTGTCCATAATTCAGCAATCATGTAGAGTGCGAAATAGGCTCGCATGTATGCAGTACAGATTAGGATTGCCGTCTGCAAGCGGAGGTCAACCGCTAAAGTTGGCGCGACTGACCCTATTAGCCAATGCGGGATGCACCACCACCATGGAAGTAGTGGAACCAGCTTGCAATGAAGTCAGTTGGTCTTGGCCTATCTTCTCGGTTCTAACATAAACACGACACCACAATGCCAAGTTTTCTCATCAGTTCATCCGTCGTTTATTAGATTGAATGTGAGGCACAATTTTAATGCAGTGCAAACATTTAATTACACTTTGCGCACCGCATTCCTTATTACTAATTTTGGAAATGGAATGTATTCAGACGAGTTGACATGGTCAGAAAAATATTTCGGTGGCCTGCAATCAAGCACCTGTGAGGGACATTGATATTGATGATGGGAGGATGTCGATCCTGTAGGGACGTGAGAACAACAACAATAACTCGTCATGCCTAACACTAGGTGATGCTCATCAGTTTTCTGCCTTTAGATTTGAATTGACGCCGAGATAGCTTGGGTGGTAATAGATCTCGGAAAGGACATTAAGCACTAAAATCATCGTCTTCATTTATGCGTTTTTCATCAATCCATAAAAATACCTGTTTCACTCGGGTAAACGTAGAACTGAGGAGCATGATGTCCAAAATTAGGCTCAGACGTGTTGTTTTCGGTTTACGCCATCCCACACGTCAGTGGAGAGCGTCTTAAGACCACTGCGACTCGAAACACTCGACGGTGTTTCTAATATGCCTTTCCGGATGTGAAAGGACTTCGTCTGTCCCGAATCTTGTGTTCTGATGCCCCAACAGGTGTAGCCTATAATATCCAAAGATACAGCTTGAATAAATGGAAGGAATTACTTCGAACAACAATTGACACGCCTCTCGGACTGCTTCATGCTGATGTGGTGGGTAGAGGTGGTACGATGTGACCAGGAAACAAGTTTGCCAAGTAGCTGGTTGGCTGGCTACCTCGATGGCAAGCAGACTAACATTAGAACCAGTTATTACACATTCTACAGACACATGGGTCGGTAATCAGCTCGAGCCTACAAGCATAAATGCTGAAGCAGAACAGTGGGGGACTCGAGGATGCGAAATGCACTTCTCATGATCCAGTGACTTGCTGGTGATGCTGATTGACAGTAGTCCACCTAGTTATTGTGCAATCCACGATCAGGAATGTTTTTCGCTCCCTTGCTTGCGTATTTTGCAATGCGGGGCAGTCACCTCCTATTTAGTCTCACCTTCAAGCCCTGAGATCGGCCCGTCTTTACTTCACTCACTGGATGGATTGACATGATTGAGTCATCGCTGTGACACCCCACGCGATCCCTTCAACACGGTGTTGTGTCGCAACAAAACGCTGTAGAAGACGCAGTCATTAATGAGTCGTGACCATGTTCCTGGAAGCGAGTTGTGAGGAGGAAGAGAGGGAGGAAAAGTAAGAGAACACCTTCTCCTCACCGCACTAGTCATGTCAGTGATTGGTATTCCCCAACTTCGGGTCCCTTTCTGGTTTCGAGGGTGCACCTGCTACACCTACTAAGGCGAAATAGAGGCAAAGAAGGATCGGGAGGAAGATAGTACTGAGCTGGACAGATGGATTGGGAGATTAGCAGGTGGGCTGGTAGGTCGGTCAATCGGTCTGTAGGCAAGTGATTAGATAGGCAGATAGGTACGCAGTTCATGGAGATGGAGGGAAGGGAAAAGGGATTCCGCCAACAACAGGGCAGATGATATGCAGTTACCAGTGATGGTCAATCAGCAGAGCACAGTAACACACGCAGAAAACCAAGCTATGGAGGAGGGCACTGGAAAGAGAAGGAACTTCAACTAGAGCAAAACTGGTTTTCACCACTAGCCTTAGAGCCATCTCCATCCAATCGCCATCCGCTTGTGCAAATGCAAACGGCCGAAACTTGCAAGCGATAGAAGACTTATCCATCCCATTGGAGCAGGCACTCTGCTGTCGACAAAGTGTGCTGAAGCGATGAGACTACATAGGCAATGTCGTGGTGCTACAAATGAAAGATGGGATTACATTAGTAGTGGTGTTGTGAGCGACTGCCAGCATAGAGGTAGAGCGATGTCAAAGCCTCACTGGAGGAGTCGAATCCCATGGCGGCTTGGTAGTGTTAGCGTCAAGTCCACAGAAGGACGTAGAAGTCTTATCCGCAACTGAAGAGGATGGCAGAAATCCTGGCCCTATTATGACATGGCAACCAGGAGGAGGACGTTTGCACAGAAAATTATTGTTTTGAACTTTCACAGTTTTGCTCCCGTCATCTAAACTTTGCAGTCTTGATGCAGTTATTTTCCAACTAAATTGCAAAGTGTTTCTCTGCATCTAAGTTTCTTTACTAGCATTGTATTACTTTGCCCTAAACGACTTGCTCTGTTGGGAACCAAGTTGTCGGCATGCTTCCCTGTAGTTCTGATCACACCTGGTTCTCGTCTACCAATCCTTCCATGGTCAAAACAACAAATAATTAAGGCAGACATTGCTTTAAAACAGATCGTCATTGTTTGCCAACAAACCGGCAGCTCAAATGGAACCTCAAAATGTGTTGTATAGGATGAGGATGACTACGCTGACGCACCGAAGAAGATTGTCTGGTTGTGTCGCATCTCCCTCACACTTACAGTCACGCAAATACTCAGCACGGAGGGACACGGAAATTACTGACTACTGAATTCATTTAAAGGCAACACTTAATCCGCTTACAGGCTTTAATGAAAGCATGGACTTGAGCAACTAAAAAAGTGATGAGGATTTGTGTTATCACAGCGTCTTTAAGATGTTTGCGTCAAAAAGGAGAGTTGCGTCAAGCGATGATGATGGCTGTAAGTGGGCCTTGTGCTTTGGCACAATCGGAGGCAATGATCTGGAGGTGCCTCTAAGTCTCATTCCATCTTGAAGCGAAATTCACCAGTAAGGCCAGCAAGGTCGCCGTGTGTTTGGTCAGTCAAGGTGCCATTGAGGCGGTGGACAAACTGTCTCCCTCTATTATTGCATCCAGTTAGGCGCAGTTCTCGTGAATGGTGGCAGCGCTATGCAACTGCACCCTAATTTATTTATGCTCTTGCCTTATGCACTTAGAGACAGTGCTTCATTACAAAGAGGTGAGCAGAGGCTACACACTAAGATAAGTGGCATGATTTGGGAAGGACATCCAACCGGAGCCTGGCGTGGATGCATGAATTCCATCGAATTGTGGCTACTTGCAACGCTGCCTCATTCAGAGGTTGCAACACTTAGGAAACATTTCGTTTTTATCCACATTTATTGAATCTCTTTGCAAACGTGTGAACTGTTAGCAGAACAGGGTAATATAAAGCAACCTCTCACCAACCCAACCTGCAATAACTCCCTTCCTCTCTAAGAAGACGATACAAAACCGGAACTGACTGCTTGCATGCCCTTCGTGCAGCAGGAACCAGCTTCGTAAGCATTTGTACCTTACGTCCTTACACTGTGCATATGCCACCCAATTACTTAGTACGTTTCCCTTTCCATCCTTTACGATCAGTGCTTACGAGTTGATCGACCAGCACTTGGCAGGGAGTGTTGACAGCAACGTGTCTCTTGGAAGACGAAGAATGCAGAGGGGTACTGCAGCTAACCGCATAGGCCGAACTGCTCTTCATTTTCAACTATCGTGCACGTCGCTGCACGAGTTCACTAAACCATGTCATTTACCACAATGTAGTCAGAGCTACAAGAGCAGCATCCGCAAAATAACCTTTGCAGTCATCGACTTTGTGCGTACTAATGCAGCTAACTCGTAGCAACGTCACTAAGTCCTCCTCGTATTTCCACTGGATTGAAACTGTGTCCGGCTTGGTTCTGCACTGAGGAATGAGGACAGTGCTAACAGGGACATGAGTCCATCGCTTTGAGAAGGGGGTCTTACACGTGTCAAATTTTCCTATGCAGACTTGCCTGTCACCAGGATTCCAGTCAGTTAGCGTAAATATGAAAGATGTGTCACGTGTTAAATGATATAATCTCTAACAATCACTGCTGCCTAGAGAACATTCATGGGCGTGTTATGCCCAGTGTTACTTCAGTTTATAGCTGTATTCCAGCATAACACGAAACTCAAGTGGTTGCCGAAGAGGGACTCACCCACCCAGCTTAGTGTTGGCAGTAGCGATGGCTACTTCATCGGAATGGGTAGTGGAGAGGCCGACAGCGACAGTGCCTGCATTTGTGCTGATACCAAACCAGTGGTTAAAGGCATCTTCATCATCGGTGACTACTGTCTTCTTCCAGACTCTCTCATCCCTGTTATGACACCAGGCATTTTAGCTATTTTGACAGCTACTTTGAGAAACGGGTCTTGCCGAGTAGCGGGAAATAAAGGGATGGCTAACGATAGAATAAACAAGGCAGCTATGCCAAAAATGTGACACTAGGCATTTGTTTTTGTGGTGCTGTGATGCATGGAATGCTGACTGTGCCTTTGTATGTGTGCCATGCACCCGACCTAATTATTCTCGCTGACAAATGAAGACGTTTATTAAGGTCCGCTACTTTACTTCCCTAGCACTCAGATTTACCACACCCAAATCGACTCGTTGGCTTGTAACTACCAGTCTTTTGTTCAGCGACGTTGTAAGCACGCTACGCTTCTTCGTCGTCCCAACATCCACCCTTCATTCACCGCCTTCACAAAGACGAAGCTTAAGAGAATGCACGCACGTCTTCGCGTCGACGGTGGCCATGTAGCTCAACTTCTGAATGTCCCTCATCCCCACCGATGAGACAAAGCGGTCTACGAGTAGAAGGATTAGAAAGTGCTTTGCAGGACACAAAAGTTCTCACCTATTTATACCGAATCTTGTTATGCCACCTGGTGTAGAGTCATCGGCACTTTGACAACTGCATGGCAAGCAATTTATTGGAAGTAACTCGCAGCCACTGGTAAAGATATCTTTGCTGTCTTTCCTTTCCATTTTGAGCCAATCACAATCATCTGTTCGCACAGATCATGTCCAGCCGCTTACTGACTATCCGGCCGCAATCCACTTAGCCTCGGTAAAAAATATGGCAAGAGTTATAGAAGTATAAGTTGGACGAATGTATTGACTCCATGTGTATTTTTCATGCAGTTCGCGACCATAATTTGATCTGACTCACTTAGGACCCTATGTCTGAAACCTCCCAATACTTATTGAATCCACGTTAGTGCGATTGTCTTTTGCCTAAAGCAGTTATTCAGCTGGGTGGGTGGAATGAGGAAGAATATTATTGTGATGTCGAGAAGTTAACCAGTTGTTCAGGCAGACAGGTGGGGTGAGTAAGGCGTATGTCGCTTCGGTTTTCAGGCTCCATGGACAAAATCATTCTTGAGGCTCAGGTCATATGGGATGTGGCTACAGGCAGATAGTTGGAGGTGCCCTAAAGCTGATGACAATGCGCTGATTTGGTATCCAAAGTAAACGCTCTACCTGCACGCTATAAGTAGAGGGCCATTTGGGGCCACGTTAAGCAGGCCACAAATTCATCTCCCTTGTGAAATCGTCACTGCATACAATTCAGAAAAAATCTGACCTACCGACATCAGGTCGCCTGCGCAATGATGAAAGGCAATTAGTCTACCATTTGATCTATGAGTTCTGCAAATGAAGGTTGATATCGCGCCTTGTTTTTGACATTGGAGAAGTTAATGATAAAAGGGAAGGTCATAAACCTGCAAATTGTGGTGGCGAGGAGGCACCTTTTAGAAGTTAACCTGCCAGAAACATTTCGCAATTTTTCACAATTATGATAGGTAATTCAACAGAAGATCGTTGTTGCTGCCGAACTTCACCGGCTGTTGGGTCACTTGAAAGACATGACAGTGGGTTCCAAAGTAGGAAAACAATTTGCTGAGCAAAGCACATGGGCAAAATTGAATGCAATCGCTGCCCGTTATAAAAAGGGAAGACATCTCGTTACTTCAATTAGGCAAGCAATAAAGTGGCCAGGGTGCCGAAAAAAACCGAATCTTTCGAATGACAAAAGGGGAAATTAATTTGGCCTAAAGCCAGCTACCGAGGCACGAAGGTTTCTGACTGCTGCTAAATAGCATGGAAATTAAACCCTACTTTAAATAGAGAAGCGTGGAAATGGAGGTCATACTAGATGCTTAGAAATGATCTAAAGTAACCGTGATATTCGCAGGGTCCAAAGCCCATTAAATGTGAATGCATATCCACTGGGAAAAGGCCTTCAGAGAGCAGATGCTAAACCACTAGGGGATATAATAGCATCAAAGCTAGATATTTAAGCTGGACATGATCAAATCTTCTATGAATATGGAAATAAATTTTGTCTGAGTGGCAATCCCTTACGTTGCTATCTGAGTTAAATGCAGTGTTCTTGCCGTGCTTCCTTTGTTTATATTACAAGTTAAGTTTAGTTGGATGTTTTAGTGCTTGCTAGAGTTGGGCGATCCAAGTGTGCTGACATTCCAGTCCTTTAAAAGCATGTGGGATTGGACCAAGTACCCTTATCTCCTACGCATCCAACCCCAAAAATGCTCACGTTGTGCACTGACTGTGCTGTCAGAGTCGTCCTCTTTTAAAGTCTTAATTCTCTCGACTTGTCGCGGTGGCAGCGAGACAGTTTCCAGTGTCACCATCGACCTCTTGAAAAGCCAGCGTTGGAACTGTACGATCCAGTTGCCTTACGATTTGGCATGCACTAAGAAACAAGTTTTCCCGCAACTGGGTGTAAGACAAGTCAAATTGGATTGAGTGGCTTACCGCTCAGCAAGAAAGGTGGTCACTCCAGTTGTCAGGGTCTTTTGATTGCTAGGCAAGGAAGTGATGAAATATAAAAGGACTAATTTGATTGGGTACGACACTTCGGGAAAGTTGTTTTCCCTGACAGTATCAGCGCAATTCGTTTCCCTCAAGCGGATACTGAAGTTGAGAGCAAGATAATCTCCTCATATGGGTAGGAGGAAACATTAGCGGTCTATTTTAAGGAACCTTCAAGTAAGACCATGTGCCCGATCATGGATAACAAAATGCTAGTTTCGCAATATAAATTAACTTTAGGTCCCTCTAGGAGGTCGGGATGTACAGTGCTATAAATGAAGCCAGTGGCACATTTTTTCTAAGAAAAGGAGTGATTTTCAGTTTATTTTTACTAAGGAGAAATTCACAATCGTCTTTGAAACAGGCAAAGCATATGCCAGTATAAATGCGTCTCGTTTGAGGAGGCTTGTCTGCCCTATCATCTATGAATTCCTTCACCTCCAGTGAAGTAACACTTCTGTCCTTCCTTCGAGGCGCAGCTGAATTCACCCAATTCATGTGTATATCTGTAAGACCAGCCGATAGGCGTAGATTGTTTCTTTCTTCTCCGTCACCACCTTTAAGGAAGCCTTCTCTTGGGGGTGTCAAATGTCAATCACAGCACCTTAATCCGCCCTCCCATCTCCACCCCTAATAACTATGTTAAACGTTTTTTCATCAGTACGAATGTTGTCAGGTTAAATCGCAAGCACGCATCATAGAGGAACATTGGTGAACGTGTGCAAGTCCGATTGCGAGCGCAAGTTTTACCCTGGGTTGGTGATTTCACTTGCGCTTGACGAAGGTTGGTGTTTCACCGTGACTCTAGACCCTCACATTTGTGAGTCATTACCAGTAGACGTGCGTTCTTCATTTCTGTCCGAAGCCATCCAGTCACAAGAAACAAAGTGACTGTCTGCTCAAGACCAGGCTCACATGAGGTTTACATTGCAATCCTCATCTGTCCGCAATGCAGCAATCATGTCGAATGGGAAACATGCTCGAAAGTATGCAGTGCATTTCGTTGTCGACCTTTTCTTCACCTTCAACCATGTCCGTTTCATTGGGGATTCACATCAGTGGCTGGCGTACAAGATTCCGCCATATTTAGAAATTGCAGGTGGAGGGTTTTGAAAAGCTTGAGAGGCTGTTGGAGGTTGTGAGTTCAATGTATACAAAAGATCATGTCATAATGCACACAATGGAAAGGAAATGCCTTAGCTTTGCCAATGCTAACAGTTCTAAGTTATGTTCTTTTTATGGAAGCCATTTATAGGTCCACAACTTCACTTTCCTCTGAGCTCATGCATTAGGATTGTCGTCTGCGAGAGGAGGCCTGGTATATAAGTTGATGTTACTAGGCTGTTCATCTCATTTGGAACATCCAAGTTCAATAGTGGAGGAGAAGCCACTATGGATTGACCTTGGCTTATTTTCGGCTATTGTACCAGCGGGAACATGGACATGGAATTACACTCACAGCGTGCTAACCGCTATGCAAGGACGTAGGGGCAACGCCGTAGTAATTATAACGACTTCTGTTTAACTAATGTTGCTCCTCTTTAACTAGGAATGATGTGATTACACACACTGAAGATGTGCCCCTAGTACTGTGGAAGCCTTTAATCGCAAAGTCCATGCCAAATTGCTCATGACTTTTATTTTCGAATAAGACTTCATCCAGACGAAGCCCGTTCAGTTAACATATCCTTAGAGTACAATGTTTTTGGATTAGGATCGAAAAACTGTGAGCGTCAGCAGAGTTTGTAAACACCGACCAGATATCCTCATTCGCCTTCTGAAATAGGCTATTTGTATAATGAAACAAGTGTGCCAAAGTTGCGTAGTCCTGATTTCTCCTATTTTTTATGGATAGCTTCGAAATTGACCTTTTTCAAGCAGAAATGAATGTATCTTATTCGCAGACAAAGAGTAAGGCCATACTGCTTACAATCAAAAGTTTGACAAAGTCTGTTACTTCGAAAGCATACTTTTTATGAGGGTATCAGTTGTCACTCATCTTTTCTTAATCTCACACTCCCCGCCTTCCATCCAGGTAAACTAAAATATAAAATTGTCTAATTTCCCCATTCTCTGCGTCAAGAAAATGATTGCCTATGAAGACCTTCCTAAGTGTCCAGCTCATAAATAGCACAGCTTTGCTGCTAATACTCATTCGCATCTCTTTCAAACAGACCATTAACTGCTGCCTCATACTAAACCCTCACATAATTAATTTCTCTGCATCCCACAACTAAATACATCACCCAGCAATTTTGAACACCAGAGGTCTTGATGATTCACTGACAAGTTTTCCATGCCTTATTGATGCCATCAGTGTACAAAAAGTGGTTTCTAGATTATTTGTTCTACTGTAAGAGAACAAATAGAAAAAAATACTGTTGTGCATTCCCAATGGATCTGGAATTTCGTGCCAGAGATTGGATAGCGCACGTCTTGGACGCCATGAGGCCGCATAAATTGTTATTCATCACCATCTTGCCTAGTTTTTGGGATAATGCAGCAAATTATGTGCAAGTTTTTGCCAGGATCATTGCACATTCCAACATGCAACCATGCAGGTGGACCGGCTTATAATTTAGAGCAAGATTTTATCCACATAAATCCATTCATTTTGCATGACTATGTACTGAGAATTATTTTGGTACACTGGAATCAAACATATGTGCCGATCAGTGCCATTGATGACGGAAGAATTGTGACCCAAATCTACAATGCTTGCGTAAAGGTGTCAGAAATGCGGACTTGCCACATCCCTTTCTGCCCTTATAGACGGATGGGAAGAATGGGAAGCAGGGCGACAAATACGGGTATAGGCAAAACCTTAGCCACACGAAACCACTTTAAGCTCCATCTTTCATCATTGACCCCGCATTTTGGTCGGTGTTCATAACAATGGATTCGTGCAATGCCCACTACATTCCTCTCTCTTTCAATGCAATTCTTGGGCATCGTGAAACACCAGATCCAGTCGCGCTATTCGTTTAACTCATGAATTAAGGCTTCCATTGCAAAGGTCTACCGTTCCAATCCAGTGGTTTCCCTTAGCTACAGGATGACTGGAATTTCGATTTGACATAAAACACATGCGAAGAAGGCACCCAGCCAAAGAGACTGTCAAGAAAATAGATGACAAATAGACAAGCCGCAGCACACATGAGTACTATTGGTACGAATAAGGTACGATCGGAGCGTTAGCGACACCACTCGTCGTTTGAGCTATTTAAAGATTGAGGAGATGAGACCTAACCTAACTGCGTGTGAATTGCGGAGAAATATAACACGATTTGTCGTGTTTCCCTTTGTCAGATTGTGAAGTCATTCGCATCATCATCTTTCTGGTCACCATTACTATCGCATCTTTCTTTAACGCAGCTACATCGTCCTTCCTACTTGCAGTCATTCCTTTATTTTCCACTACGCAGGATGATTCACTTCGCAAAGTAGCTGTCTAAAAGAGCTTGCATGTTCTACTTTCTTCGTATATATGATAAAATCCGAAAGAAGACAGTTGCTACTGTTGATGAAACCACCTTTTATCATTGGCTCGGTATCAGCATAACTGCAGTTACAGTTGCTGTCGTCATCTCCACTATCATTGCCGATGACACAGCCGTTGCAACTGCAATCATAGATTTGGTGAGGACGCCAGAGCATCGGCAGAATAACCGAATACCACGGCATCTTTGTAGTGCCAGCGTTGAGTCCACAGAGGGACGTCGAAGGTGCAGCTGCCAATGAAGAAAATCGCAGAAATCACAGCCCAAGCACACCGCAGCAGCCAGAAGCAGCACATTTGCACAGAAACGTAATGTACATCAAGGTCCCATAATTTTGGCCCCACCACCTAACGTTTCCATTCTTGTATTTTTAATTTACCATTTAAATTGTGCAGCTTTTCTCCGGACACATTTATCCCTTGCTTCCATTGCATTGCTGTGTTCAAGATACCTTAATTTCTCGGGAACAAATTTGACGACACCTTGTCGTGTAGGTCTAACCCCACCTATTTCCCGTCTTTCAATCCTTCTGTAGTCAAAACAGCCAATAAGTAATAATACGAACTACTTAAGTGGAGATTTATAAGCGTTTGCCATCAAACTGTTGGTTCATTTAGAATATCCAAATACCAGCCACAAAAATGGCGCAACTCATTTGCTGCTTGTTATTTAGACCCTTTGGTATGCGCCACTCAAAATGTAGCACGGACTTGGAACGGCTTCTACACAAATGACTACACTTGCCCACGTAAAATACTTCTCCAGGTTAACGCATCTCTCACTCAATTGCAGTCGCGCAGATGTTCAGCAAAAGGCACATGAATTACCGACTGCTGAAGACATTTGAATGCAACTTTTCCATCTGCCTGTTCAAATCAAACCACAGACTTGGGCAACAGACTATGCTAAAGGAATGTGTTATCACAATGTCCCTGAAGCCCCTGCTTCAATAAGGTGAGTTACGCCACGTGGTAGTAATGGCTGTAAGTGGGCTATGTGCCCCGTCACAATCACAGGCGTCAATTCGGAGGTGTCTCTAGGTCTCACATTATTTTAAAGCAGAAATCAACAGTAAAGACAGTGAGGACGCCATGTGTTTAGCCAGTGTAGGCACCTCTGGAAGACACACCTGCGTGCACATGATGTGTTAGGGGCCTCTAATATTGCTGAGACTGCGTAATTACAAGGCGTATGTCAGGAGTTTGATACTCAAGTGGAGCACCTCAGTTTTTACATCTACTGCCCATGGTCTTCAACTGGAAGTTGCTCGACGAATCACAGTCACCAATCCACCGCAGTAGTTGCAAGTGGAGATCCACAACGTTGTTAAAACTTGCAACATTATTTGTAAAGACGTCCATGTCACTGATGGCATCAACCCAGCTTTTTAGCAAGATCACTACGATTAATGTTTTATGAGGCCTGATGGTGTCCATGAAGTGCAATTGCTGATGCCCGGAATTCCATTCCGAATCTATCAGAAATACGTAGCTGTCGTAGTCCAGGGCGTGGCTTTTGGATTTCCTTCCTCGAAGATCATTGTACTATAATCTACTATCTCTTTTAGTTGCATGATTTGGATATATAGGATTCATTATGCCAATAACATCTATGAGGTACGGGACAGGACTCAAGAATATTGCTTAGTAATACATTTCTTTGTAGAGCCCAGAGATGTAAGACATATGAGCGTTAAATGTGGGCCAGCAATTGACAAGCTGTCGGGTAGAGGATGGATTTGATTGAAATAAATGCTGTTGAGGGAATTCCTTTTTCTCCAAGTGATATTCTATGGCAGGCAGTAAGTTTCCGTCGGCAGTTGGTGAGGTGTGTGGAAAATAGAAGGCAACAGAGATGCTTATCCAACCACCTTCAATTGCCAATGCGTCAACTCACTGCTTGAGTTGATCGTCGACTAAACAGTATCCATTGTCAGTCGGAAATGGCCTTGCAGGCATTCACCAGACCCTCCACATCAAGAAATTTGGATATTCTGGGTGCCAGTTCGGCTAGAAGGTGAGTGATTTTGCATTGCTTTTAAAGTGAAACCAAAGCATGCCATCGATAGTGACAGGGTAAAGGGGTTTAAGGAAATACGATGTCGGAGAAAACAAAGGAAACAGCACATTAGAGGCAACAAAGATAAGGGGGCATAGAGAAGTAAATATAAATTGTAGAAACTCACCACCATCAGAAGGTGATAAGTTGGACTGGATAGGTGACAGAGGTGACAGGGCTTAAATACTGACGGTTTAGATGGGAGAAGAGAGAGCATTAAATTGACCTCAAAACGGCGTTAACACATTGGTTTGTTTTGTGTTTTGTGGTTGGAAGGTCGCGCAATCGCCATGGCTCGGCTGATTTGCCCTTGTCACATGACATGGATCGATGTGAACTCACATAGGCTCGCACAACTCAGAAATTGTTAATGATCTCCACTTCTTTAAATACACCTTACTAATACCACTGCATTTTGGTCAAGTTGTCAGCAAATCTTTAAACCTATAATGCAACTGAAGTTTCTGTCCTGATCTCCCATTGAAATGGAGTTGCTAGGGGAGCCACAAGCCGCCTGTCAGTCATTTGAGCCGCTTACTAAGGGAGGGTTTCACGCTTCCAGAGCTAGTAGTAGTATCAACAAATAGCAGCAACTTCCCAATTGCACCTTGTAGAAGTCTAGCTTAACAATGAGTGGATTTTAGTAGAAGAATGCATTTTGGGTGATGAGTGAATGTAGGTGACGATGAGCTTAAGGTGGCAGTTATTTTGACAGAGCACTAGAAGCTGCGACACATGCGGTAGTTGCGCGGTACGGTGGAACGCAACTGAAGTCTAAATACTTAGCTGATGTTCAGGAGTCATAAGTCGTAAAGCACTGCAGTAAAATTCCACACATTTCGGCTCAATTATCCCGCCTCTTTCGTCTACCTGCAGTCCATGGATGTATTGGATCCACCCTAGGTTCCAATATATATTTTATGCACTTCTGGTTCTACAAACACCCGAGCAGTTCCACTGCTGGTGGTTTGTAAAATTGGCTTACCTTTTATCCACACCTGTGACACCGTAACTACTTATTATTGACATTCGTTTCGGATTCGTGATAAGCAGGATGCTCACTAAAAGTCGCAGCGAAAGCAGGCAAAAATATTTTCTTCGCTTTTACTAACTCTATCTTAGGTCATTTATTGATGACCAGGGTCAAACAGGCGTTAATGTCGATTATGAGGTTCAGCATTTGGGCACCATAAATTGTGCAACCTTTCCAACCAACTGTCAACAGTGTTGCTACGAAGTCTCAAGGTGGTTTGACCAACTAAACCTCGACGCACTCAACTCATCTACTTACTGTCCATGGCTGTTCCATATCAACCCTGCTTGAGTGGCGCTGGGAGAAGATAAATGGTTACCAAAAGATCGCGATTCACACCTCTACCGCTAGAATGTTGCCGAGCATTCACATGCGAATCATGAGGTAAAGCTCTGTAAGAAAAGAGCAGTAATCGCAAAAAATAGTAAAGAAAGAGTAAACAAAAAAGTGAACTTAATGCGACCCGCCAAGAATGAATGAATGACTGAAAGGAGGAAGGAAGGAAGGAAGGAGAGTGATTATTGGCCACTTACGAAGGGCATTGAAAAAGAGTTGAGGTGGAGAAAGTAAGGAAGGAAGATGGGAAGGAGAAAGGTTGGAGAAACGGAGGGAGGGAATGTTGCTCGAGTAGTAGTAGAGTTGGGAGGAAGTTAAAACTAAGTGTGAATAAATGTGTGTCACACACATGAGAAAGTGGGGAAGATGAAGTGGAAAAATAGTGGAATAAAAGCTGATGAAGACAAGTATATGGTACGGTTAAGATTTATTGAACCTTTCTCCATTTACGAAGGCATTTATAGGAAAGATGTGGGTGGCGGCGAGGGGCAAGACGGGGAGGATACAACAATGGTAATGAAAGGGGAGGAGAAAGGAACCCTTAAACTGTTAACTGGTATTTGGAAATGGAATGAAAGCCGAAACAAGAAAAATGCAATGATTAAATGTAATGGAGTGAATTAGGAATGGAAATTAGGAAAGAAAGGAAGAAAGCGTATCGCATGAAAACACTGAGGGTAGGAAAGAGGAACATATGCTGCTACTACTACTACTACTGCTAGCATATGAGCGGCAGTGGTGGTGGGAAGGAAGAGGTGTACAGGAAGAGGGACGGAAAGAAAAGACTAATGAAAAATAAGCAAAAGGCAATTAAAGGAAAAAATGGGAGGGCAAGTAAACTAATAAATGAATGAACGTGGATTAATTAAAAGGTGAGTAAAAGGGAACGAAGTGTGTCACATATATGCGATGGTGGGTGGAATGAAATGGAAAAATTGTAGAGTGAAACACCGAGAAAAGAAGGGAAAATTAATTACTTACTTGAGTTTGTCTGCCTCTTCCCCTTCCATCCACCTGCTTACTTCTACCCATGAAACGTTGGAGAGGAGCTGTTAGTTTGTTCTCAGTGTACACCCGTTCAATAATGTAGCTAGTTAGCTAGAAGAATGATGGGCAATAAATGTGTAGAAATACCCCTTCGGCGATTTCGATACAATGGACGGAAAGGGCAAATTAATCCAAATCTTAGCTTTTGAGGTGCTGCAATGTCGTGGATAGTGAAAGACATCATTACGAATTGGTTCCCATGGGTGGAATGCGAAGCTGAACCATAATTAGTGGTGTTAGTGGCGAAAAATTCCCTCCAAGCTAACAATAAATTAATAAGAGTAGTTGCAGCATAAAGGGCTGAATCATAGCTCTGAGCCCTCTAGCACATGGGATGGGTTCATTAGCACCAGATGCACTACACTATTTCCTTTCACTTCCATTGGAAATAATGAAGAAATAATGTATTTCTACCGTTAAGTATTGGCTGCTTAATGACGAAGATTTTGTGCTTACCTGCTGCGATGTAAGTAAGACTGTACATGAGACTCATTCGCCCGTTCGCCGATGCAAGTATCCCAACAAAATTATCCCCACTTTGGGCTTTCCTTTATCTTTAGGCCGTAGAACCTTATACAAGTGAATAAAGCCGCTTGTGGAGTGCGATATAGCTTATTTCGAAATGTTTGAATTTCTAATCTAGGATTAGCTTTCTTTCGCATGGGACAGTAGATGTGGAATTGCACCTCTTACGTGGTTCCCAGCAAATAAGAGCCGTGCAAATCTGCTCGAAGTGCAGTAATGCCTGAAAAGATAAGTCGTACTTCAACACCTACCAATGAATCAGCGGCTTATGTGAGTGAATCCGTAAGCACCTTTGAGTTAGCAAAACTCTCTTCTTCACCAATGTTATCACTCATAAGCGAGTGAAGTGGTTGATCACTAGCATTTCCACAAGTGCAAGGCTGCGGCTTATGCATCGACTGGCGTCACCATCTCAAATCTCACAGGTGGCACAGTGATCGCTGCGGTCAACGAAGCCACAGTATGAGCACTGTGACTGAAAGAAGGCATAAGTAAAGGGTTAACGACGCAGATGGGTACCAACGACAGGCTCGTGCCAGACGGCAAACGCAACCGGACCAATGTCTACTGAGGATGAGGACGATTCAACCAACTACATCTATCTCAGAGGCCTGTCAGTGTCACCTTGCAACGATGCTATGAAAGTGGAATCAACAATGATGTCACCCTTTGTCTCTTTGACAACGATCTGGGTAGGTGCGTAATCTCCTAACAATGCTAGTCACTGCAGAATCCTCAATCACCACCGCGGCCATCAACGTCATCATCTTGATTGTAACTATGACGGCCACAGCTGGAGATGCCAATGACGTCTGATTTGGCGTGGATATCTTTACTTTCCTCCGCATACCTGCGGTCAGTGCCGCTCTGAACTCAAGGATCTCCATTACCGCCCAGAAGTGCTCTGCTCTCGTTTACCTTCCCATTCCATGCGCTTAGCCAAGCCGTTTTTCTCCTCACCTCAATGCGTCCAATTCTCGCATGAGTGATGCCAGTCTTTAACGACGGCGCACCCTTGCACACCTTGAGTAATAACGATTCAAAAGTGAGCTGGGAGATTTACTGTGGCTCTTTGGAAAATAAATCACAAGTGCTTTTATGCAGTGACTTTGAGAAATCTTGTAAGAAATTTGATCAGCACACACAGAAACTGAATGCTTCTTCCTAGCGTGGCTGACTCCGAAGAAGGCTCGGCATTAGGGTGTCCTGACCGGGGCGACAGGCAGAACCATGACTACTTGGTAGCGTACTCGACAAGACGTAAGGTTCTCACGTTCCTTTAGAATCAGCCAAGTCAGAAGATCAGACGCTGATGTAACAATTGGATCAGCGCGTTAGAGTAAGAGAGTTACACAGTGTTGCAGCAATCGTTTAGAAGTCATTTTATCCAGTCAAACACATCGGTCTTTGCGATTTGTGTCTCAGTTTTAGTTGAATGTCCGGGCGTTCATTCTACAGCTCACAGGTATTCCATGACCAAGAGTTAGTCTTGGACCGCTACGCACGACTTTTCTCACTAAAAAGGCCTCAGCAAGTTAAAACTTGAGCTAGTCTTTTTGGAGAAACCATAGTACTAAATAAAAAATGTGTTACCGAACCATAGAAGGGCTGAGAGGCTACTAACCAACCTCGAGTCTGTTTTCCGAAGTGTAAATATTATGACGGAGCACTGCATCCTCGCGCAATCAAAGAACATGGCTTGATAAGCCGCCAAAGTGCATTTTCTCGCTAGAATTACCTCTGACCCGATCGGTACTTTGACCCAAGCAGTGTTGGGGTAGTTCAATACGAACCCTAATCCGGACATTTTAAGTTATTCAAACATTGACTACAGCACTCTAGTGTCAATCAGTCACACTAGAGCAAGACCAATCCAACCAAGACAGGCACTTTTAGAAAGTCATGAACCGACAGCCGATTTCAAATATGCTTGCTAACATTTTAGAGTAGTTCAAAACCCATTTCCAACCCCAGTAGCGATTGGTGAGTGGATGCGAATACGCGTAATCGAATCATTGCTAAAACTGTACGTACATAAGAAAATATCACATAGGTGTTTATTTTGCCTCCGTGAAAGTAAATGAACGTGCGGACTTCGAAAGTTTCTGCCAAGTTTTCAAGTAACAAATAAGAAACTGTGTTCGTGCAGGATCGAATGCTGAGGGCTTGGAAGCAGGCACTAAATATCCTCAGTAAATATGGCAAAATCGCATCAAAATCTGATGAAGAGGAATTGAAATAAGAAATGATGTAGAGTCTTTGCACAGGAGACGTTCGTTGTAAAGCCCTGGCCTATTTGTTAGCATTGCACGCTTCCTATCATCCAACCGTTTCATTCAAAACTAGCACCGCCAACTTCTGCACGTTGGTCATCATTTGACGACTCCAAACTTTGACAAGGCAAAGTGACACCCTAACTGCTGTGCCTACGATGAACCTGCTCAACACTTCTTTGAGCATAGCTCGTGCGCCTTTAGAATCCTTCTCCCGACAAAATGGTTTCATGCCATCAAGAAAGTCGAGTTAACACGAGATCTGCAGACCGACCATGCGGTAGGAAAATTGGTGAGTCTGAGCTAATCGTTTGTAAAATTGCTAAAATAATTAAAATTGGAAGGAGCGATGTGTCACAAGAAGAGAGATATATTTGAGTTGGTAATGAGGTAGTAAGAGAAATGAATGAGGGATGGTAGAGGTAAGAAGGGAAGGGTGGAGCAGTAATTGGAGGCTACTGGAACCCACCATTTTGGAAAGGTGGTGAGGTAGATTGGTTGTTTGACAGTAATGACGAGGTTTAAATACTCAGGACATGGTGTTAACACATTGGGTCGCTTCGTGTCATTTGATGTTGAGGTTACGCGATCGCCTCACCTCAACCGATTGTCCTTCTTCGTCCGATGGCAAAGGAGGAGGCAAGCAAAGCAGTGGCACCTTGACTGGCCAAACACAAGACAACCTTGCTGCTCTAACAGGTGATTCTCACCCGAAATGATGTGAGGCTTACAGGCACCCTTCAAATACCGCCTGTAATTGTGGCCAGACACACAGTCCACTAACAGACACTATCACTGCGTGATGCAAATCTCTCTCTTGAAGCAGGGATTCGAAGGACACTGGGATAACACATTCATTTTAAAGGTTCTCTTGCTCAGGTCTGCGGTTTGAGTTAAGCATTTGAATGGAAAAATTGTATTCAAATGTTTTCAGTGGTCAGCGATTTACATGCTTTCCCGTGTTGAGCAATTGCGCGACTGCAATTAGGTGGGAGGAAATCGTATTATGCGAGTCAGCTCAGTTATTTGGACGGAAGCCTTTCCGAGTCCATGCAGATATTTGAGTTGCATGTCAAAGGCGCCACCTCTTTTGCGGCTGGTGTTTGGATATTTCAATTGCGCTATCAGTTTTGTGGCAAACATCAATAAACCTGCTTTGAAATGAGCCGAGAAATGGGTGGGATCAGACATTTAAGACAGAATGCCGTCAACCAACAAAGTAAGGTATCTGAGGCATAGTACTGTAATGCAAGCAAAGGAAAAATGCTTTCGGAGAACCACTGCACAATTTGAATAGCAAATCACTACATCAAGAATGCGAAAGATGGATGATGGGACAAGAATTGTAGAAGTTCGTAGTACACCACATTTCCGTACAAATGTGCTGTTTCTGGTTGTTATGACGTGTTTGGTTTAGGATTTCCTTTATCTTCTTAATTGGCGGCTGCACCTCTGTGGACTCAATGCTGACACTACCGAACCATGCTTGTGTTCGATTTTTCTGACGATGCTGCGACGTCCCCAATTACGTCTATGATGACTGTGTCATCAGCATTGATAGTAGAGAGCGTCAGCGACTGTGACTGCAGTTATGCTGATACCAAGCCACTAAATAAAGGTGACTCCATCATCGGTGTCCACTGTCACCATCCGGATCCCATTATCTATGCGAAGAACGTGGGACATAGAAGCCTTTTTTACGGCTATTTTGTGCAGTGAGTCTTCCTGGTTAGCGGAAGCTAGAGGTATGACTTTAAGTAGGAAAGATAAGGTGGCTGTGTAGCAGTGCTACCTTTACGCATGGCTTTGGACTTTCTGTCCCACCAGACGACTTCGCTTAGCTGAGGGTGAATGGCATCTAGGTGCGATTTAAAAGGCAGTCAAAGAGGGCACTCCATCGAAAACGCGGTCAAGAAAATGGGTGTCGAAGAGGCGAATCGCAGCACATATGAGTAATAATACTACTAATAGGACGCGACTGGAGTATTCGTGACACCACTCGTCGTTTGAGCTAAACGAAGGTTGAGGAGATGAGTCCTGAACTAACCATATGCAAATTATTGACACTTACGTCTGTCTGAATGTGAAGTTATTCGCTTCATTAACTTTCTGGTCACCATCACTATTGCACATTTTTTGAAGTAGCTACCTTGTCTATCCTGTCTTTAGTCATCCCTTACTTCCAACTACTCGGCGAGACCCGTTTCGCAAAGTGGCTGTCAAAATGGCTAAAATGCCCGGTGTCATAACAGAGATGAGAGAGTCTGGAAGAAGACAGTCGTCACCGATGATGGAGATGCCTTTTATCACAGGCTTGGTTTCAGCACAACTGCAGGCACAGTCGCTGTCGGCCCCTCCGCTACTCATTCCGATGAAGCAGCCATTGCTACTGCCAACACTAAGCCGAGTCGGTGAGGTCTATCTTCGGCAACCACTCGAGTTTAGTGTCGTGCTGGAATCCAGCTGTAAACTAAATTGATACTAGACATAAACTGCCCATAAATATTCCCTACGGAGCAGTGAATGTTATAAATGACACCATTTAGCGCTTGACACATCTTCAACATCTTCGCTAGCCAAATGAGGCCCTGATAACAGAAAAGTCTGCGTAGGAAACTGAAACATACTCGAAACCCCATGTATTCATTAAAGCCCGTAAACGGATTAGGTATTGCCTGTAAATAAAATTCAGCAGTCAGTAACTTCTATGTCCCTCCGTGCTGAGCATTTGTATGATTTTAAGTGCGCGAGAGGTGCGACACAATCCGGACAATCGTGTTTGCTGTGTCGGCGTAGTCATGTGGATTGAGACCCTTAAAACTCGATGCAACACGTATTTAACACTCCAGCTGAACAGCCGGTTTATTGGTAAACAATAACGATCTGTTCTAAAGCAATGTCTGCCTTAATTATTTGTTGTTTTGACCATGGAAGGGTTGATAGACGAGAAACGGGTGTGATCAGACCTACAGGAGAGCAAGCCGACAACTTGGTTCCCAACAGAGCAAGTCGTTTAGGGCAAAGTAATACAATGCACGTAAAGAAACTTAGATGCAGAGAAACACTTTGCAATTTAGTTAGAAAATATCTGCATCAAGACTGCGAAGTTTAGATGACGGGAGCAAAACTGTGAAAGTTCAAAACAATAATTTTCTGTGCAAACGTCCTCCTCCTGGTTGCCATGTCATATTAGGGCCAGGATTACTGCCATCCTCTTCAGTTGCGGATAAGCCTTCTACGTCCTTCTGTGGACTTGACGCTAACACTACCAAGCCGCCAGGGGATTCGACTCCTCCAGTGAGGCTTAGACATCGCTCTACCTCTATGCTGGCAGTCGCTCACGACACCACTACTAATGTAGTCCCATCTTTCATTTGTAGCACCACGGCATTGCCTATGTAGTCTCATCGCTTCAGCACACTTTGTCGACAGCAGAGTGCCTGCTCCAATGGGATGGATAAGTCTTCTATCGCTTGCAAGTTTCGGCCGTTTGCATTTGCACAAGCGGATGGCGATTGGATGGAGATGGCTCTAAGGCTAGTGGTGAAAACCAGTTTTGCTCTAGTTGAAGTTCCTTCTCTTTCCAGTGCCCTCCTCCATAGCCTCGTTTTCTGCGTGTGTTACTGTGCTCTGCTGATTGACCATCACTGGTAACTGCATATCATCTGCCCTGTTGTTGGCGGAATCCCTTTTCCCTTCACTCCCTCTCCATAAACTGCGTACCTATCTGCCTATCTAATCACTTGCCTACAGACCGATTGACCGACCGACCGCCCCACCTGCTAATCTCCCAATCCATCTGTCCAACTCAGTACCACCTCCCTCTCGATTCGTCTTTGCCTCTATTTCGCCTTAGTATTTGTATAAGGTGCATCCTCGGATTGCATACGCCATCCAACAGACTATTCTCTTCTCGAACTTCATGAAACCGCTGAACTCTTGCGAATCGAAAGTGCTTAACTTTTTTTAAAATCTCAAAAACAAACGCCCTTTTACTCACCCTTTTTCTTGCCACCCCTCCATTTTTCCACCTTAATCTTCCCAATTGTCTTCAAAACAGGTGTTTCCAGTATCCATCACTGCTGCTGCAATATGCGCCTCAGCAGTTATAGAGCTCGTCAACCACTGTAAGAAAAGTAGGAATTCCTTCTCTCCCTCCTTCTTCCCTCCTCATCCTCCTCACCTTACCTTTTCCGGCTACGCTACAGCACTCAAAATGCCAACCATTCGTCGCCAGTCCTAACACTCACCTCTGGCCACCATGTCGAATGACTTTGAATGCTGTCACCACTAAGTCAGTAAGTGGATGAGGGAAGTCTTGTCAAGAGATTAAAAACAGTCCCGGGGTGAGTATAGTGGACCCAAGTGATCAGTGCACTTTGGCTGCTCCACCCCCTGTTCACCCCTTTCTGCACTGCTGATTGGTATGCCTCCGTCTCATCCTCTCTCGCACCTCAGTTGCATGATCATGTCTCGACAGTCTTTGTGTGCCTTTTCTCTCGAGCTACCTCAACCGGCAGTAGCAGCTGCATCGTCTAAATAATCTAACGACTCAATTTCACCTCAGAAACCACAAATTGAAACTGTCTTTCATCACAATTATTGCATAAACTCTAAACACTAGCCTTGCAAACAGTGATATGATGGCAAATACACAAGCCGTACCTGCAAACAGTGCAGTCCTGATCAGAAGAATATATACACAGCGTAGACATCCAAGGGTAACCAGAAAGGGACCCGAAAATGGAGAATACCAAACACTGACATGACTAGTACGGTGAGGAGAAGGTGTCCTCGCTCTTTCCCTCCCTCTCTCCCTCCTCACAAATCGCTTCCAGGAACATGGTCACGACTCATTAATGACTGCGTCTTCTACAGCGTTTTGTTGTGATGCAACACCGTGTTGAAGGGATCGCGTGGAATGTCAGGGCAATGACACAACCACCTAGGTCTCCTGGCTTCCGTTAATCCATCCAGTGAGTAAAGTATGACAAGTCAATCGCACAGCTCGAAGTTGTGACTAAATAAATGGCGGCAGCCCCCGCACTGCAAAATACGCTAGCTAGGGAGCAAATAGACCCCTGATTGTGGACTGCAAGGTAACTAGGTGGACTACTGTCAATCAGCATCACCAGCAAGTCACTGGATCATGAAAAGTGCATTTCGCATCCTCGAGTTCGTCACTGTTCTGCTTCAGCATTTATGCTTGCAGGCCCGAGCTAATTACCAACCCATGTGTCTGTAGAATATGTAATAACTAGTTGTAATATTAGTCTGCTTGTCATCGAGGTAGCCAGCTAACCAGCTACCTGGCAAACTCGTTTCCTAGTCACGCCGTACCACCCCTACCCACCACATCAGCATGAAGCAGTCCGAGAGGCGTGTCAATTGTTGTTCGAAGTAATTCCTTCAATTTATTCAAGCTGTATCCTTGGATATTATAGGCTACACCTGTTGGGGCATCGGAACACAAGATTCGTGACAGACGAAGTCCCTTCACATCCAGAAAGGCATACTAGAAACACTGTCGAGTTTTTCGAGTCGCAGTGGCCTTAAGACGCTCTCCACTGACGTATGGGATGGCGTAAACCGAAAACAACATATCTGAGCCTAATTTTGGCCATCATATTCCCCCGTTCTATGTTTACCCGAGTGAAACAGGTATTTTTATGGATAGGTGAAAAACGGATAAATGAAGACGATGATTTTAGTGCTTAATGTCCTTTCCGAGATCTATTACCACCTAAGCTATCTCGGCGTCAATTCAAATCTAAAGGCAGAAAACTGATGAGCATCACCTAGTGTTAGGCATGACGAGTTTTGTTGTGGTTCTCACGTCCCTACAGGATCGACATCCTCCCATCATCAACATCAATGTCCCCCACAGGTGTTTGATTCCAACTCACCGAAATATTTTTCTGTCCATGTCAACTCGTCTGAATACATTCCATTTCCAAAATTAGTAATAAGGAATGCGGTGCGCAAAATGTGATCAAATGTTTGCACGGCATTAAAATTGTGCCTCACATTCAATCTAATAAACGACGGATGAATTGATGAGAAAACTTGGCATTGTGGTGTCGTGTTCATGTTAGAACTGAGAAGGTAGGCAAAGACCAGCTGACTTCATCGCAAGCTGCTTCCACTACTTCCATGGTGGTGGTGCATCTCACATTGGCTAATAGGGTCAGTCGCGCCAACTTTAGCGGTAGACCTCCGCTTGCAGACGGCAATCCTAATCTGCACTGCATACATGCGAGCCTATTTCGCATTATACTTTCTACATGACTGCTGGATTGTGGACAGGAGAGGATCGCAAGTCTATCCTCACGTGATTTTGCTCATGAATAGACACTGGCAGAAAAATTTGTGACAGTCATTTTAGCCCTTGCGATAGCAAATGGGTATAGGTGGATTTTGGAATGATTCAACTACAGGATATTAATGGACTACCATGTTGTGAAAGAGGAATTTGCCCACGAGTAGCACGCGTGGCAGAGCTGACGAGTGTTAACATGTTCGGAAGTCGGAGGAAAGGATCAAAGTGACGCTGCCCCGATGACAACACATTGAGTCGTGTTATGTCGTGGGTTACACGGTCTTCGACACTGCGTGACATCTTTTCATCATGACTACCGCAACTAGGGTGGACGTGACATCTAATCAACGACTATGGTGATTACCTGACTCTCAATTCTGCGCTGATACAAATCGAATGATGTAAATATGTTGTGAAGAAAACTATCGTGTAGAATGACAAAATACTTTACAGCTAAATGCTATAATGGCCGACCTGTTAGCAGTGGCAGTTTGAGGACTTCGTCACCCAATCATAGAAAGTGGCCATTATGGGCGCAACGTTTGCGTTGCTTATTCCATCATGTAGCTACTCTTTCGGATGCTCCACTCATAGCCTGTCTGGTTCATAAGCCAAAGCGAATTCTTGCCGAAACAGAAAGCGAACCTGTGGCAACGTTGGATGACAGATCAGCCACAGTGTCGCCGAATTTCTGTCTACGACGAAAATGTCGCCTCATTCAATGAAGTAGCAGGTTCTCATTCGCCTCATGTGGCAGCAGTATCCATATCAAGAAAGCTAATTACAGGGTGCCTGTTCTGAGCAGTTACGTCAAGTTGAACATGTGCTTACAAGAGAGCCCACGCATTCCATTTTCCATCTCTGGTCATGAGGGCAGGCCTAAGCCACGACTTAATACAGGCTTGTCAAGCAACAACAATAAGAAATAAGTAGATGGATCTCCGTCAGCTCTTGGTTTGCGCACACTGACTAAGAATGAAAAGGAGGGTGTTGATTGGTTTTCCTTGTTATTCCTGCGTTACCCTGTTAATTAGAGTTAAGGCGGTTCTCGGATTAAGACGCACTGTCACAAGAGTAGTTAAAATAAAATTTAAACTACAAGTGCAACCCATTCGTGGCACTGTTGTAGGGATAATTCGGGTAAAAATGAGTATGTGGTGGAATGAATTGACAGGACACAGCGTGTGGAGGATTGTGCTAGCCTATGTCAGTTTACAACATTCCTTGTCATCGAATAAGGGGGAAGCATCCGAGCTATGATGATTGCGCGACCTTACAACCACATGACACGAAACCGACCAAAGTGGTAACGCCTTTGTGAGGTCAACTCACTGTTCATTCGTCCTCTTCCAAACCACCAGTATTTAAGCCTCGTCTCCTCTGTCTCACCTTCAGTCTACCTTAGCACCTCCTGATAATGGTGGGTTCTGCAGTTTCAATTAACTTCTCAATGCCTCCTTACCTTTACTACCTCCCATTTACTGCTTTCCTTGTCCCTCTGTTATCACAGTTCTTTTAGTCCTCTTCCATTCACTTACGGTGGCATACTTTTGATTAACTTTAGGGTCGACGAGAAATCACTAAACTTCCAGCTGAAATGGCACTCCGAATATGCGAATTCCTAGACGTAGAGGATTTGATGAATGCCTGCAATGCCATCCCCAACTGGCGATGGATCCTGTCAAGTCGACGATCAACCCAGGCAATGAGACGATACATCCGTAGTTGGAAGTGGCTAGACAAGCACCTCTGTTGCCTCCTCTTTTCCCAAGCCTCATCAACTGGCGATGGGAACTTACTTCCTGCTATCGAATATCGCTTGAAGGAAATGCACTATTTTCAGCAGTATTCATCTCAATCAAGTCAATCCTCACCTCGACAGCTTATCAAATGTTGCCTTACATTCAACACTGATCTATTTTGCTTCTATGTGCTCTACAAGCAGGATAGCTACCATTCCATGCTGCGCAACAAAAGTCTCTACAAATCACTAAGGGGTGGTCCGCATCTTTTAGATATTGTTAATATTCAGATTTACAACTATAATGCCCATGCGAATGGATGCAGAAGAATAATATATTACAATGAGTTTCGAAGAAGGAAATATTGGGGTAGTGTCTTGAGCTACGACTGCTACGTTTTCCTGATGGATCCAGGATTTCGTTCCAACCACCAACTACTACAATTTCTGAATGCCATCAAGCCGCATCAAATACTAATCATAGCCGTCCTACCAATGAGTTGGGACGAGGTGGTAAATGATATGGACGTCTTTGCAAAGTTCATTGCGAGCTTCAACAACTTCGCTGATTGCCCACTTGCAACTACTGCAGTGGATTGGCGACTGTGTTGTGTCAAGCGACTGGATACCGGAAAGCTCAATTCGGAGGAGTGGTTGCAATTCGTCCAATACGACTTCCGCTTTAAGGGCATTGGCAGTAGACTGAATGAAGGAGGCACTCCATCCAAGCATTGAACTACCAGAATGCCCACCCTTTCCTTGTAAATGCGCGCTCAAATACATTCGCTTGACTTACCGTATTGTCTTTCTTTCTCAGTGATATTAGTAGCTCATAAAACAACTCGTGTGGGTTTGCATGCTCAACGATGTTCATCGCATGGATTTTCTGCCGCCCTTGTGCTAAATCATTCACCTTAGTGGCTTACACATCACGATCAATAGGAGGAGGGCTCAAGAGGCAGAACTGTAGAGACTCTTTGCTTGGAGTGCATTCCTACCTTGCCAAATGCGCCACAGCTTCACGTACGACGATTTGGCATTTCTAACGTCAAGTGAAGACTAATAGACGGAGCTGGGCGTACACGTTTTAGGTGAAACGGCAAGATGCAAGCAGCGAAAATAGTAGCGCATCACATCAAATCGGGCAGGGAAATGGGGTAAAGGAAATGTGATGTGGAAGAAGGCAAAGGCAGTAGTGAGTGAGATGTTGTAAAGATAGGGAGGCATGGAGAAGTAAGCACAGGCTGCAGGAAGCCATCACTATCCAAAGGTGCTAATTGGATTTATTGGGTGACAGATGTGACAGGGCCTAAATGTTGTCGGTCTAAAGGATAGAGGAGAAAGCATTGGGTTGACTTTGCAGTGCCTTCAACATATTGGTTTGTTTCGTGTTCTGCGGTTGGAAGGTCGCGCAATCACCATGGCTCGTCCGATTCCCCCTTGTCCAATGCCAGGGAATGATGTAAACTCACACATGCTGGCACGATTTGGGAGTTGTTAATCATCTTCATTTCCTAAATCATGCTTCACTACTGCCACTGCGTATCGGTTGATTTGCCAGCAATTTCTCGAATCACAATTTATGCTAGTGACCACAAGCTGCCCCAATCATTAGGAAAGGGATCACGCTTCCGACGCTAGTGGCAGTAACAACAAAGGCAACAAATTCCCAACCGCACCTTGTGGAAGTCCTGCATGCAAGTCCTGCATGCAAATAAAACCCTGATTCTCCTGTTATATCATTATCTTCTGTGTTTGCTGTGCCTTGAGATTGCTTTGAAGACTAAAGAAAAATAATGCTAGAGCATTTTGTTAAATGCCAACATCCATTTCGCCTTAATAGCGGTGGCTACTGGCGTGACCTGGAGGCCAGGCTTCTTGGTAGAGGAAATAGAGCGGAGCACTAAGTGGCTTGTTATCATGACCGCAGGTTAAACACAGTTAAGCCTCGTTATCCGCAAAAGGCACTAGCAGAGGTGATTCTTCTAAGAAGAAAGGGTTTGTTTTTAATCGGAAATCCCTCGACTGGCACTTGTTGAGGTAACAAATACCCTTGCATCTCGTGCTTTCTTCTCAGTTAAGGTAATTAGCACATCTTTTCTGAGGAGAAGCATCAGCCTCGTGAGGATACATAACTCCACGTGTGAGTAGCCCACCCTTGTCTTGATCGGATTCATGCCCGTTACAGTCTGGAATGTTGTGCTGAGATTTCACGAATAGCACGGAATGCTACAATGGCACGTAAGGACTGCGTATTGTGTAGGCAGCCAAATCTTAAAAGAATCGTAAAAGGGGAACACTTGTCGACAACTTCGGTCTTCGGTCCTGTTTTATGGGCAGAAATGCACCAGAAGTAGAATTTGAAGTTGTCCTGGAAAACCGCCTCATTGTCTGAGTCCTGATCTCTTAACCGTCTTTATCACTAGTTGACTCATTCAATGTGGCCACCTTATTGTGCGGCACGCACTTTCATCTCAAAGTTGATCCCAACCTCTTAATGACTTTTCTGGCGCAAGAGGTGCAGGAACTATCGTAAAGCAAGTTGGAACCGCCTCTCAAAATGAAGAAGTGGTTTGACTCCGTAGAACCTGCAAATTGGTTGCCGCTTTAGCGCCATTTCGATCAACCCAACATCTATCGTTTCAAAACTCCGTCTGAAGGTCTAAAGCACCCCAAATTAACCACGAGATTAGAGTAAGAGTGGGGGTTCTCACTTGCCTGTTTGTGTGACATGTTCGGTGACTAGGCTCTGTTAGGATTAATAATTGCTCTTTCAGAGGCCGCATTTTAAAGTAGCACTATCTGGCCACACTATAGCAAGGAATCACGCAAGAAGAGAGCTCCTCGATATCCACTTGAAGGCCATAAAGCAGCAAAATGCTTGGGAGGAACGTATATATATAACGAGCGAAGACCTGGAAGTGTAGTAGTCAGGCCCGACAGTCAGACCGCAGAGTGAGGGGCTAACCAGTCCCCACACCGTTGGACAATGGATCAAATTACTATGCAAGACACGTACGTGTGTGGATTACTACTACGGTTCTGTTCATGAAGTGGCTGTTGCATCTTTGCTTCATTGGGGCTTTTATCTCAGTGTCTTTGCATCAAGCTTTGCGGTGGAAGGCTGAAAGCGAACGTTAGCGATACTAAGGCGCGCAAAAGTGGAGACTTTGAGGAAAAGCTGGGATTTCAAAGCAAGGGTCGAACAGTTCTTATTGTCCGGGAGTTATAGCAAAGATCCTTTTAAGCAAGCATCGCATAATCAATTGCATGCGGCTGGGATAGAAGCACGAATCGACAGAGAGGGGAGTGGAAGAGAATGCGTAGTACCGCTCACCTTCTCAAGGTGGAAACCTACCATGACGCAATTCGCAAAATGTGGCACTTCTTTCATCCCCACGGATTCCATAACGGATTTGCTAGCAAACCCATCGGCGTGTGAAAGACCTCTATTTTCTGACAGATTGTGGACGAAATGGCTGAAATGGTAGCGGAGTGAGGGGCAACATGGAGGGTACCTCCACTAACAGGCACTTGTACGTTGATCTCATTAAAATATCCTTTTCGTTCTAAAAGTCCCCCATTACTGTCAAGTGCCAAATTCAGTGCACTCTTTGCAGAGATGTATGCTGAAATGCCACCTCTTTTAAAATGGAGTGCTGTCTAACACCAGGTATTGCTTCATCCACTGAGTCGCGATTATGATTGACTGCCAGCCTGGTTGGGAGCACAATAATTTTGTTGGCCATAGACCCCTCTGCCATGGGCCGAGTTAGTTAACCTCAAGCGCTTACGGGAAGCAGAGTGCTCCGCGTCCCCTGGGTTCAACATCAAAGGCATTAATAATGCAGCTAAATGCCTGCTAGAGCAGCAGACACTAAATATACGAAGTGAAATAACCCTAATCACCTCAGCTTAGTTAAAATTTAATTTGGATAATAGCCTATAAGTACCATTCATACGAAAATGCTTTTTGGATCAAGGGTTGGATAAATGGGTTTGATTTGAGTCAGCACCTATCCGTGATCCGGCAAACCTTTGGAATGTTTTTTATGGTACCACTTATGCCTACATGTTTTCCAGTAGAATTTAGCTGGAGTGAAATATTTATGTGTGCCTTAAACCTACACTCCGAGCCAAAATGCTTACAACAAACTATTCGGATTTCCCGTGTGTCTTAGTGAAGGCGATTGTTGATCTACAGCATGGACAAGCGCCTGGGTACAGCGGTGGTAAAAGCATTGGTTTGTTTGAAATAAATGTTTGCATAAAATAATCCAATCCACAAATTCGTTTCCCAACCGATTCCTGCTATAGGTGAAACAAATACAGTGGAACAGGTAAGTAGTGAATGCATCGTAGACAATCTGTGAGAATACGACTGCTAGGCCCCGAGTGTAGCTTAACAAAGGTAAGCAAGAATAGTGCGAGATCCCACCTGCCGATCTACTCACTGTTCTGTCTTCGAATCCATCGAATGATTATTTTGCATTTAGGCCACACGTCCCACTGCCTCAAGCACTACTTGTGTCAACTGTAACTTTGCTTCGAAAGGCGAATTAGGCACGAGACCACACCGACGGTGTTGGAAATTAAGCTTGTGGATTGGACTCATCCAGCTGCCTAAATATGAGGGGAATCGCAACATTTGGTCAATTTGCAGACCTGGCAGCAGCACCACCAGTGAACGCATCATCTATCCCCTCGCATAAGAAACTAGGAAACCAGGAACAATTCAGAGGATGGGATGCGAAAGAGGCTCAAATAAAGCACCACACGTTTACCGTTAAATGTCAACCGAGTGTTATGCTCTTCTTCAAATCTTTGATGATACAAAACAAACTATGGTGATGCTAAGAAAAACGAAGATGACAAACTCTCTTGCCAGTTATTTAACTGGTAGTTTGATTAAAAATCTCACACCCCCAGCGCAAGCAGAACTGGAGGCAAACAGTTACTCACTTTTGCATCTCTTAGAAACTCTTCTCGATACTCGGAAAACAAACGCTTATTCGAGATACAAGGAGTGTTTTGCTCTCCTCATGCTAGTCGTAAGATTGATATAGGGGCACACATAAAGCGCTGTAAAGTGGTAAATACAGGCGATCCGAAATCGAGAGACATCACTGCAGATATTCGAAGGCCAATAGTCACTACTATGGGTGATCAAAAGCCATGTTTGACCTCAGCTGTGATGCTCATGACGAGAAAGCATCTTGTAGCACCTGAAAATTACGAACTCAGGGTGTCACAATTCGCAGACTGAAGACGTGATTAAATCTAGGCGACACAAATAGACCCAGTGCGTAAACATCGTGGCGGGGTCAGTCTAATTCCTCCGCCGAGGTGCATTGTGTGTACCAATTGTCGTCCCTGCCACGCAGGCTACCCACGCGCACATCCATCGATAATGGTCGACTTCGGTTGTTCCCCTTCACCTCAGCTTACTTCTTTGCTTCTATTACGCCACACTCATTCTCCCCTCAATTCTTCCACGTAGCCTGTGATGGCACGCTTTTCTAGCACTGCATCCTTATTCCAGGTTGGAGGTGGCAATTCTATACTGTCGTGTGTCAGTAAGATGATCATTGGTTCTGTGTAAACAGGCGTCTCGGCCAGCTACTCTCTCCACACCTTTTATCTGCTTCTCAACCCAAGGTGCTCCTGGTGCTATTCGCAACCACGAGGAAGAACTCGACTGTCGTCAAAGACTTCTACCCATGTCTGGTGAAGACCAAGCTCACGTCAGGATAGAATCGCAATTCTTGCCTATCCGCAATTCAGAAATTATGTCGAATGCGAAATACGCACTGCGACTCAAAGCAGCAAGCATGAATTTTGCCAAAAGCTTTCTCAACTGAAATTGTGCCCAGTTTTAAGTGCATGGGTACCAAACATGAAGAGGGATAACAACACCCTCAAAACTACAAACCAACCAATCAGACACGAACCCGTTATTTCTTCAGCTCGGCTATTTAACACAGGCATTGTGTCGAAAATTTCTTGCTAAGGTGATTTGACCAGGGCATAAAATGATGGAACAATAGACACGTGAACACTTAGGCTGTTGAAAGAGAATGACGTAGCCTTTGAGGTGGTAAAACGGATGCATCGCTCTACGCCGTCTGGCATACCAGCATATATGCAGGATACTGACGCCAGCGAAGCCTGCCTGAGCAAAGGGAATGGCAGGAAATAAGCACATTATCGTCCATCCGACATTGCACCAAGCAAAATATATACATCAGGCTGAATAGAATTAGCACAACATGTGCCTTGGCCACCTTTGCAGCGATTAGGCGTAGATTTGACGAGTAAGTGGGCAGGTGGGCCAAAAAGTCGATGAATAGAAAAGGCGATGCTGAATCTACGAAAAGGAGAAGTGCGAAGAAAATAGGGTGAAAATGTGGGTATGCTTAGTTAACATAAACTCATCACATGTGCGAGGGTTTACAGTGACACCTCTGGCGTGACATGGTAGAGGATGGATGCAGCCGCTCCATCACTCTCCATGACGAAGCAGTTTTTGCTACAGTTCTGCATGCCTGAAGTAGGAATTCCTTGTATGGCAGAAAGTAATTTGGCGAATCCGAAGTTACCTGCCAAAGTGCAGACCACCACCATGGTTGCTTCTGCTTGTAAGTGCTGCGGTTGACAACTGCACTGTCAAAGGGAACAGTGATTAAGATGTTGCATATCTGACATTTGGAATCTATCTCGAAATTATAAGGGGTCGTGTGTTCACAAGTTTTGTCAAAATCGCGTACTCCAAGTCAAATTCTTCTTACGAAAGGCAGTTGTAAGTTGATGACTTTGCACCTCTTTGAGCTCCAAGATTAGTGTTGTCGTCTGCGAGCGGAGCACTACTGCATACCTTGATGGTACCAACCTGCTTAACTTATTTGGGATGCTCTAGCGCCATACTCATACGGGAACCAGCTTAGCATGACCCAACTGGTGTCCGTCCCTTTTATCTGCTCAAACATGGACAAGACATCGCATTCACAGTGCCAACTGTGAAACAAGTGTGCAGGAGCACCACAGTAGTTAAGAGAACGACTTCCATTTTGCCAAATATGCTTGGTCTCAACCAAAGACTGATTTATCTCCACACATTGACGTCATCACAATCTTTCTCATGACTGCATGCGCTACTTATCACATCGAGGAATTAGACGTCCTTTCGTTTCTAATTCCCAACACATATCTTGTTGATTATTGTTTTGAAACAATAATCCAAACAAAACAATTGACACAGCTTTGGGCTAAAAATGATTTGGTGTCCTGGAGCAAAACATCTGCAGTGTGGTAAAGCCGTCGAACCACGACAATGACACGTCGCGCTGAACAGGATTTGAGGTCTGCAAAACTTCCCCCTTCAGTAGACATTCTGAGTCAGTGGGCGACAAGAGACAATCGGCAGTGGTGAGTTGGTAGCGTGACTTTGGCATAAGACGACACAAAACGATCCAATGTGTTAACGCTATTGTGAGGTCACTTCAATTCCCCTCCCGCCTTCCCCCCCTCGCCTTCCATGGCCGCAGTATTTAAACCTCGTCACCTCTGCCACACAGTCAATCTGCCCTACCACCAGTCCAAGATGGCAAGTTCCGGTAGCCTCTGTTTACTTCTTCCTTTCTTCCTAGCATTCATTCTATTGCCTGCTCAAACATTATCACATCTTAATGTCACTAACGTTAGCCTACTTCGTTGCACTTTAGAAACGACTTCTAATCACCGACCTTCCACCAGATGTGGCACTTAGAATTTGCGAATTCCTTCATATGGAGGACTTGGCGAAGGCCTGTTGCACCATCCCTAACTGGCGATGGTTTGTGTCAAGTCGATTCCCCTCACAAGCCAATGCTCAGGCACATTGGAACCTTCGACAAAATCAACCCGGTCTGGTACATTCTTCTCCCCAATAACCATCGACTACTGTTTCTTCTCTCGTCCTAGCCTACCATGTTTCTCCTTACTGTGTAAAAGACCCTGTTTCTGCTAAATTTATTACACGTTTTACTCCAACGCTCCACTGAAGCGGCTCCATATCAGATAGATTCCATCAATTGACTGCCGCTTGAGCACGGAAAACTTGACTGGTATGTTCTGCAACTGTAATGAATACGTGGTAACTCCGGGTGGTTGTCTGCAGTGTACTAATGCCTTGCAGCTAAGCTCCTCAATTTGAAGAAACCATTATAATTTGTCCCATTCGTCTTGCAGTTTAAGGGCATTGGCATTTCTGACGAATGCCGCTTTTCCTGTAATTACCACCTCAAATATATCCCTCTCCTTAAGACGCACCGTCCCTTCCTATTCCAGTTATTTTATTGGCTGTTAAAGGAATAAACATAAGCTTACTAAGTTTTATCCACTGCGAGCATGTTCTGCAGATCTCGTGCTAAACCGCACCACTTTGATGACAAAATAATCGTTTTGTCTAGATGAAGGCTCAAAAAGCGCACATGTTGTGCTTGGAGGAGTAAAGGGTAGATTTGCTGTAGGCGCTGCCGTTAAGGTGTCATCAAGATTCGTCAAAGACATTGGATCACAGAATGGTTTGGTGGCAAAGAGTGGGTAGTGTCAGCAAACACGCCAGGCTTTTATTGGTGCAGCGTCCTCTGTGCTAAGACGTCGCGGCGCTTCTTTCTTCAATTCCTGTTTCTGCATGTATCAACTTGGACTTATGCATCAGGACGACCGTGTGTAAAAGATGCGGGAAGGCAGTAACACGATGGAAATGGAGCTACAAACTTTGCGCCATGACCTGTCTTTTTAATAAACGGATGGTCGTTTAATATATCTGAGCCGTCACCGTAGTCAGGCCTGCCATGAGAGTGACAATGTAAGGCAAGTTATAGCATTTGTGGAACATTCCTCTGTGAACCTTACTTTCCTCATCCACGAGGTATCAATGAAGATATTCAAAGGCGAGTAATCACCATTGCTGGTAGTCAGAGGCCACGTCTGGTCCCATTTGTGATATTCGTGACGGAAAAGCATCACGTAAAATCCGAAAAATCACGATTCAGAGTGTTACGAGTCGCTAAATGAACGCGTAATTAAAACTAGGCGACACGAAAAGACACAATGTGCGGACATTTTGGTAAGATGAGTCGGATTCCTCCCCCGGGGTGCATAATATGTAGCACTTCTAGTCCCTGCCACGCCAACTATCCATGCACACATCCCTCGGCAATGGCAAGCGTCGCTTGTCTCAAATCGCCTCTGGTTATTTCTTTGCTTCTATTACTCCACATTCATTACCCTCCCATTTTCCACCACATTTCATTTAGCTGATTTCTGTATTACCTACGATGGCGCGCTCTTCTAACACTGGATTCGCATTTCATGTTGGAGGTGGATGCTTTTACCGTGACCGATCTCCACTGTCATGCGCCGGCACAATGACCATTAGGTCTGCCTGGCGAAGCGTCTCGGCCACCTACTCCCTCCACGCTTTTCGCCCGCTTCTTAATCCCAAGTTGCTTCTTAAGCCATTTGCTAGCACGAGGAACAAATTGACTGTTATCAAGGACGTCTACCACTGCATGTTGAAGATGAAGCCCACGTCAGGGTAGAATCGCAGTTCTTGCCTGTCCGCAATCCAGAAAGTGTATCGAATGAGAAATATGCACTGCAACTCAAAGCAGTACGCATGAGCTTTGCAAAAAGCTCCTTCATGAATAGGTGGTTCATCGCTCACGCACACACTGCTTGTGTGCACAGATGTGCCCCAACTGAAGTAGTGTCTGGACATAATTGGGTTAATACCCTATATGGAGAGGAATGACAATACCCTCCAAACTGTAAACCAACCAATCAGACACGACACAATGATTTATTCAGCTTGGCAGGATACTACAGAGGTTGCGTCGCTAGTGTTGCTAAGGAAATTAGGTCACAGCATAAAATGATGGAATATCAGAAATGTACAGATTCGTGCTGCTAAACGAGAATGATAAAACCTTTGAAGTAGTAGGGTGGATACACTGCTCCACGCTGCCTCTAGCGCAGCAAATTCCGAGTCACGCATCCCAATAGCCATGCAGGGTGCTAATACCAGTGAAGCATCCATTAGCAGGAGAACAAGGCAGCAAACACTTCTTTGTCTGCCTGACGTTGCAATAACCGAAGCAAAACTATTGGGAGGAATAGATTTAGCAAAACTTGCACCTTGACAGCCTTTGCAGCGGTTAAGCGTAGGTTTGACGGGCAAGGCGGCAGATGGGTGGGTGGGGAGGTAAATAGAAAAGGCAGTGTTGAATCTAAGGACCAGGAGAAGTGCAAAGATGATAGGGTGGATCTATGGATATGTTTAGTTAACATAAACTCATCGCATGTGTAAGAGTCTACAGTCACACCTCTGGAGCGACATGGCAAAGATTGGATGGGGCCACTCTATCTCTCCTTAATCATTGACGCAACATTTACAAGGCTCCATCCTAAAGGTACTTTTGCTACAATTCTGCATGTCTGAAATGGGGCTTTACTGCATGACAGAAAGTAACTTAAGAGACTTCAGATTTGCCCGCCCAAGTGCAGACCACCACTAGGTTGATTTTGCCCATAAGTTCTGCAGATGACAACTGCACTGTCAAAGGGACCAGGGATTAAGATCTCGTGCGTCTGACGCTTGGGATCTATTGCGAAATTATAAGGGGTTGTGTGTTTAGCGTTTGGTAGAGGTTCATGTTACAATGCACGCATTGGACACGTGGATGCCCAGGCTTTGTCAAGATCAGGAACTCCAAGTCAACAAAAACAACTGCCATTCACAGCCACACCTGACAGTCTCATTTCAAGGCCCTCCATGTTTTAGCCCCAAGTTAAACAAGCTTTCATTTCTCCCATCCTGCTTGCTCCCAAATGGTTCACTGTTGTTCCTGCAAACACCAGAAACCACTACGCGAGTTTACTCTCTACTCCGGAGCGCTCCTGACCCTTTATTCAAGGAATCGCATAGTGTTACTATCTAACAAGATGAGTTTGTTAGAAGGGAAGAAGACGGCAGCAGAGAGGAGGAATTGAGAATATGAGGCAACAATTGATAAGACACTGAGGAGAGGATCGACTTGACGAGATGAATACTGTTGAAGGGTTTTTATTTCCTTCTAATGAGGTTCCAGAGCTGGAAGTAGGTTTCGATTAGCAGTTTGTGATGCTTGGGAAAGTACGAGGCAACAGTAATGCTTGTCTAGCCACCTCCAGCTATGGACGTATCGACTCATAGCCTGCGTTGATCGTCGACTTGACAGGATCCATCGCCAGTTGGGAATGGCGTTGCAGGCATTCATTGAATCCCCACATTAAGGAATTTGCGTAGCTTAAGTGCCAATTCGGCTGGAAGGTGAGTGATTCGCGTTGCTCCCAAGGGACAACAAAAGTATGCCATCGTTAGCGACACAGAAATTGGTCAGAGGAACTGCGTTGAGGGAGAAGACAAGGAGAGCAGTAAATGGGAGGTAATAAAGAAAAGAGGCATAGAGAAGTTAGTTGAGGCTGCAGAAACCCACCATTATGAAAAGGTGCTAAGTTATATTGGCCGGGTGACAGAGGCGACGAGGCTTTGTGACTGACGGCTTCGAAGGGGACAGTGAGTTGACCTCACAATGACGTTACCAAATTGGTTCGTTTTGTGTCGTGTGGTTGTAAGGTTGCGCAATCACCACGGCTCAGACGCTTCCTCCCTATCCAATGACAGGCAATGTTACAAATTAAAATTTGCTTGTACAACCCTCTACGCACTATCTTTTCAAACCAATCTAGCAAGCACCCATTTTTACACGATTAATGCTCCCAGCAAAGTCTCGCACCACAGTGCCACAGATGAGTTGTACTTGTGGTATTTTATGCCAACTACTCTCCTGGCAGTGCTCCTTACTCCATGAACTTATTCATCTGTGTTTGATAGGGTAGCGTAGGGATAACATGGCAACCCAACCGATATCAATCTCACCACGCTTCGTCAGTGTGCGCAACCATAAAGCTGACATGTATCCATCTACCTATTTATGCAGTATTAGTGTGCTACAGCCTGCAGAGTTGTTTGCAGGGCTGCATCAAATTGTGGCTTGGGCTAAGATGAGATGCATGGGGTGGGTTAGATTTTGCTAAAATATAAACAGATGCTTCCCTAATGGGAGGTAGAATGGACGCTGCCTATTAGTGGGAGTTCGTCGGTCGGTCTCTCCAAACGGATGCCTTGTACTTAGCCTTCTCGCCATGGATACTGCTGCCACACGAAGCCATTGGATACCTGCTACTTCATCGAATGAGGCTATCCTTTCGTCATGGAGAGAAACTCGGTAGCGTTGTGGCTAGAGTGTTGCCCTACGTTGGCAAAGGCGCCGCAGTTTCACCTTCTCCTTCGGCAAACATTTTTACTTGGACTTAGGAATTAGGACGGCCATGTATGGAACACCAAAATACCAGCGACACGATGGGATGAGCACCGCAGACACGGCGCTTAACATGGTCAATTTATACGAATGTGAAACGATCTCCTCAATTTGTCACCCAGAATAGGCCTGCCATGATAGCAACTAGCCGTGAATAATTAAATCATTTCAAACAACAGTTTTCTTCACAACTAATTCTCCTCATTCAAGGGTATCAAAGCAGAGGCTCTAGGCAACTGATTACTGCAGTGCCATCTCAAGGACGCCATAGGTTAACGCACGGCGATTTGGCATTTTTGACATCAAGGGATGACTAATCGGCGGGTATCGGGTGTACACGTGTTTGGATGAAACGGTAAGATAGCAAGCAGCAAAAATATTAGCAAATCGCACCAAATCTGCGAAGCCTTTGTCGGTGCGACGCCTCCTGTGCCCGAACCCTACTTCATTTTTCTCCTTATTTCCTGCTTCGAAAAATATTCACTTAGTCTTGTGTTCCAGGACGACAGTGTGTGGAACACCCGAAACGGTAGCAGCGCGACGGAATAAGCACTGCAAGTATTGCACCAGGAAGGGACACTTTTTATAAGAAGGGTAATCCTCTCAAGGTGGCACAACGACCTCCTCAAATTGCCATCGCAAATAGGCCTGATGTGCTAATGACTGGACGTAGAGAATCTATGATTAATTGCTGTCACCGCTGAAAAGCTGCAAAGACCAAACCCGTAGGGCATGTAGAATGTGCGAGCCAGGCAAACAGAAAAATTCGCTGCAAATAGACCCAATGCCCTTTGTGACACAAGCTGGATGTCAATGAATTATTGGAAGGTATAACTACTTCCCTGGTGGGAAATTTGCGGGCCTAATTCATATTTTCGTTTCTACATAACTCCTCTGCTCGCATTGGAGTGCCTAATCTATGTCTTGAGACTTTGACAAGTTGCTTGTTTAGCTCTCCGTTTTGTAATCGCAAGTGCTAGAGATTTTGCTTGGGAGAATTGTCTCTATTCCTTCACAACGTCATCAACATGACGTTCGCCCTACTGATCTGTGTGCATCCCACCTCAAAGTTGTCTGGAATGCTGCACTGGTAGGTGAAGAAGAGTGTATCGCTGCTGATGGGAGGTCCAGTGACGACTCCTTACAGTTAAACCTCACTTTTGTTTAGCAGGAAAGCCACGGTTGCCAAAAATCCTGTCATGGAGCTGTTTACTGTGCTCGTATGGAGATATCTACTAAGTGAAAGCGCAGATGGCGTGCTCGCACTTGAGGAGCATCCCATCAATCGTACAAACTGATAACTGCGATAAATGCTGGCGAATTTTCCAGCCAAAACAATGACCGAATATTGTTTTACTGGCACAGCTTCGAGCCAATTTCGAAACTGCACTGCAGATTTGTGTTGTGTTGTAGAACACCGTCATATCCAACACGAATATCATCCAGGTGATGCAGATGATGCTTTGGAAATGGCCCAATCAATGCGATTCACATGAGTAGTAGAGAGTGGTCGCTGCATTACAAAGTGACAACAGCAAAGGCTGGAGTCCGCAAAGATCCTTGGCTAGTAATGCAAGCTGTTTTTGACCATTTTTGTTACTCGACGATATGCTGATTTTAAGTTTGGAGTAGAGAACCATCCTGACCATGTAAGTAGTCCAACGAGTCTCCCGTGCAAAGCGGCAGGAGATCATCCTTCTTTGCTATTACTTTATGGTTTCCTGTGGTAATTATTGACCTCTACTCTCCCTCTTGTTGGAGCAATTAGTAAGACCCATGGTGACTTCGATAGTGTAATAACCTAACCTCTGACTAACTCTCCAACCATATGGTACACTTTCTTAGTTTCCATATAATTGGTGGTATTCATTCTTCCCGTATAGGTCGTGCATGACTTTAAAAGCGGTCTCGAAGATGGCATCGAAAAACACAGACGCGTCTCGATGGTAGAGAGTGGGCTGTAGGGCTTTTAGCGTCTTGGTGGGAGGAGGCAAGACCCTCAACAAAATCCAACGTAAAATTGTATAGCCAAGAGTCACATTCTAACTCCAATTAAGACGCACCCCCAATTCCTCCTCTCTGCTGCCGTCTTCTTCCCTTCTAACAAACTCATCTTGTTAGATAGTAACACTATGCGATTCCTTGAATAAAGGGTCAGGAGCGCTCCGGAGTAGAGAGTAAACTCGCGTAGTGGTTTCTGGTGTTTGCAGGAACAACAGTGAACCATTTGGGAGCAAGCAGGATGGGAGAAATGAAAGCTTGTTTAACTTGGGGCTAAAACATGGAGAGCCTTGAAATGAGACTGTCAGGTGTGGCTGTGAATGGCAGTTGTTGTAGCTCACAATCATAAGCAATCCCTGATCGTTCTCGTTGAGATCTTAACCATCTTGCAACGCAAGTTGATATCCGTGCCGTCGGTCTTCATCACCAAAACATGTAAACAGAATTCTCGTATTATTCAACCAAACAGATAATGAGGAATGATCTTACTCTGCTCCTCCTTCTGAGCTCCCAAGGTCTGTCAAAACTTATGCATTCTATTTAGTGAGATGCTCATATTCATTTCTACTTTGAATGGCTTCTTCATTTTCGCATTTAAATGTGATCGGCGTGACCCACTCACTCACACATGCTGACCCTGTCCTTTTGCACGTCTGCTGAATGTATTAGACTTCACACACTTCAAACCCTGTTTGACTTAACGTGTCACTGTCGCAGTTTTACGCCCCCACGGCAATGCAGATGTTTTACTCCAGGGCACCAATATGTTCTTTTTATTGTACGGCTGTGTCAATTCGTCTGGTTAGATTATCTTTTCGAAGCAGTAATCAGCATTAGAGGGACGTCTCATTTCTAGATCGGAATGAAAGAGCTTAAAGTGATGAGGAGGCTTACAACGCCATCAGTGTTGATGTTCCTGATTCTGACAGTGTGTAGGCACCCTCTTTTCCACTGCGAGTAGTGTAATATTGACCTATTTAAAACACTGGGTTCGCAAACTCCAAAATCTTTGCAACTTTTTAAAAGCCCAGACCTGCGATTCCTACCTGTGGTGCAGTATCGTGTTCTCGATGCTGATGTGAGTTCCAAATGAAACGGTAGCAACTCAGTTCTGGCGAGTAAGTCGACAACGAAATGCGATGCATACTTGTGGGCATATTTCGCATTCGGCATGATTGCTGGTTTATAGACGACGAAAAATGCAATTCTCTCTTCATGTGAGCTTGCTCTTGAGCTGACAGTCACCTTGTTTCTCATGATAGCAAATAAGATTTAAAAGTGTTTTAAAAAGAGTAGAGGAGTGGTGTGGAAAGTGTAGCAGGCAAAGATGCTTGTCCGCCAGACCTCATGATTTCCGTGCCAACGCGCTCCAGTTGTCCATTCCATCAGATTGTCATTTGAGTTCTTCCAAAGAAATGAAAGGTGTCACGAATCTCCTCCTCTCCACAGTGGATAGCTTCTAGTAGGGATGGAGGGTGCAAGTCTACTGGTAATGACTTAGAAGTCTGATGGTCGAGAGTCACGGTCAGACCTAATGCTTGCCGAACGCAAGCAAAACAATTGACCCTGAGTCGACCATGGACTTGTGTCCACACTCGGACCTGGACTCGCTCACCAATTAGGCGTGCTTGCGATCCAATCCTGGCAATGTTTGTACTCATGATAACCACGGATAATCTGTTTATTTGAATGGGAGATGGAAAAGCGAGAATGAGTTGGGGTGAGTGACAGTTGGTACTCTCATGAAAGGCTACTTTAGGGTGGTGACCAGAAGGTAGGAAACAAGTTACGCATTGTGGTTGATCCTGCCGGTATGCACACGAATCGTGCATTCATTTGTGCTCCGAAATTTTGCCGAAACTTTGCTTCACTAACGATGAGGACATCTGAAGTTGGCAGGTCAAAAGGAGCAGGGCGATAAATGTGCCTCAACCTAGAAATATTGCACCTCAAAATGGCACAAGTCATGGCACCAAGAAGCTAAAGGCTTGCTAATGCTGACGACCCTCATTTTCTAGGTTGGAATAGAGGGTAATCACAGCATGCGCTGCAGCAGACGAGAAGTACATTCACAACGGTATTACCGACTACTATCACCTGTGCCTCCATATTCATCCGCATCCTTCTTAGTCTTGCATTAAACAAGGTTTGTTATGTTTTCACCGCTTTGCTGAGGAATTCTGACTGCGCTCTTATGTAAATATTGGATGTCTTCCTTGACGAAATGACAAAAGGTTCCTTCATTGGATTCATGGACCAACCTGAAATTGCCTTGTTTATTATGAACTTGTGGGAAATACTGGATACTAGCCCATAGTTCTCTTAAAAAAGCGTGGGGGATTACGTGAGCAACTGCAGCCATCAAAAGCTGATTGACAAAGGGCGAAGTGCAGTCTGTGATTGTGTTGTCATGTGCATGTTAAGGCTGAGAAGATAGGCGGTGGCGAAATGAAATCGCCTCATTTCATGAAAGCCAATTACGGGGTGCTGGTTCTGAGCACTCGCATGAAATCGGACATAAGAATGCAAGAGACCTTGCCAATTTTACTCTCCTTCTCCCCCAAAACACCCACTGATTGATTGACCGACGATCGACTTATCGATTTACCAACTACCACTGGTGTGTTAGTAGCAGTTCAATGTACCTCACTGCGCTCCGCGCGACGCGTGACGCCCCCAGCGCATAAGAGACGCTTTACTCCAGGACAACAAAACATGCTTTTAGCTTACAGCTGTGCCGATTAGTTTGGTTCGATTGTCGTTTCCAAACACTGATCAATGAGTAACGTGCTAATGAACTCAAAACAGAAGGTTTGTAACACTGGAAGGAGCCTAGGTATCAGAACTAATAAATAGCGCATGAAGTGATGCGGAAGCAAGTGATGCGGAAGCTGTGATGTCATTAGTGTATGGAGGAACACCAGTCTCATCTGGCGCAAGGCATCTTTGGTAGAACAGAAGTCGTTCCTTTTACTACTTTGCTGTCCATACACGCTTGTTTCACAGTTGGCACTCTGTGATTGTGGTGTCGTGTCCACGTTAAGGCAGAGAAGATAAGCGCAGACTAACGGAAATCACCCCGAATCGGTTCCCATGCCAAGCGCAAGGCCTGTGTCACTCATTCTATCGTCTCAGTGCTGGTTCGCGCGTTCTACACATGGCAAGTGAATGTATTTTAAAGCAGAAAGTGAAGCTGCAACGTCTTCGGCAAGGTAGGATGCCATTTCAGCCACAGTGCTACCAAAATTCTGCCTTTGACGAAGGTGTCGTATCATCAGCTGAAGTAATGAGTTTCTACTGACACCATGTGACAGCAATAATTATTTCAAGAAAGCCAATTACTAGGCGTTCGATCTGAGCAATCACATTAACTTCGACATGTGCCTGCAAGAGAACTCATGAATTCCATTCTCCTTCTCCCAAAACACCGATTGACCGACCGACTATCAACTAACCGGTTTACCGATTCCCACTTGTGCCTCCCGTAAGGGCAAGCATTTTACAGCGCATTAGTGGAGTCTGGCCCAACCAAAGTATCTCAATTTGCAAAAGACACAATTTGATGCAGCACTTCCAGCATCTTCACAAGCTGTCACGCGCCAACACCAAATAAATGAATAAATGAATGGATAGATCTCTGTCAGCACTTTGTTTGCACACACCAGCTAAGCGTGAAAAGGAAGGCGTCAGTTGTACTTCCTTCTCGGTCCTGCATTACCCTCACAACCGCAGATGAGGCGTCTCATGAAATAAATGGCACCGACAGAGTAGCTAACACAAATTAAACCACGAGTGCAACCCACTTGTGACGCTGTTGTGCGAAACTCTGAGCAAGATTCATTCGTGTAGAAATGAGCATGTGGTGGATTGAATTGACAGGGCATGGCGTGTGGCGAGTTGTGTGAGCCAATGTCAATCGGGTTTTACTTCCCGCTATCGAATGTCATCTGAAGGAACCGAAATCCCTTTACAGTATTCGTTTCACTCAAGGCAATTCCCTCCTGGGCATCGTATCAACCGCTGCCTGATAGTCAGCGTTAATACGTTGCGTTTCTCTTTACCTTCCAAGCAGGATTATTACCGTCCAATGTTGCACACCACAAAGCCCAATGAGTCACCAGGACGTGGTTCGTGTCTTCTCGACATAAGTGATATGCTGGATTGTAATTACACTGCCCATGAGAACGGGTGTAATAGCACAATATATTGCCACGAGGTTGGAAGAAGAAGAAGAACCGAAAATAGTATCTTGGACTACGACTGCTACGCAATCTTGATAAATCCAGAATTTTGTTCCAAGAATCACCTACCGCACTTCTTGGATGTCAGCAAGCTGCATCAAACATTAATCATAGCAGCCTTGCCAAGAGCGTGGGACGAGTCACTTAATGACATACATGTCTTTGCAGAGTTCATTACGATTTTCAACAACTTTGCAGATTGCCCACTTGCAACCACGGCGGTGGATTGGCGACTGCGTTGTGTCAAACGACCGGATACGGGAGAGGTCAACTTGAATGAGTGGTTGCAATTCGTCCATTACGAATTGCAGTTTAAGGGCATTGGCAGCAGACGCAAGGACGGAGGGACTCTCTCTGAGCACCTAGCTCTCTTAGAATGCCTCCTCAACTTGATTCAAATATGTGCTCAATTGCACTTTCTTTCTTTCGACTCAATGCTATTTTCTTACCACAGAAATATTCATGACTTTAAAACGACTCATATGAGCCACTTACTCAAACTTATTAATTACATGGATGTTCCGCCGTTCTTGTGCTGAATCATTTGCCTTGACGGCTTACGCATCACGATGTTCTGGAGGAGGGCTCAAAGGCACGCGCACTAAGCTTGGAGAGATGAAAGGCACAATTTTGGCGACTGTGCTTGGACTGTCATCCTACTTTGCCCAAGACGCCATAGTTTCATGCGCGACGACTTAGCATTTTTAATGCCAAGCGAAGACTACTTGACGGCTGATGAATCTACATGTTTAACATGGAAAGTTAAGATGGAAAGCAGCGGAATTATTAGCAAACCACACCAAATGCGGGAGGCCTTAGTTGGTGCGACGTCCCTGTGCCAGGTCATTTTTCTACCTACTTCCTGTTTGCGCAAATATCCACTGGGTCTTGCGCACCAGGACACACGAAACCGTAGCAGCACGGATGTCTTGAATGCTACTTTGGGTGGGAGATTTATAGACGGTCCCTAACATAAGTTCCATATAAAAGGCCCACCTCTGCCAACTAATCCTCTCTTCCGTTTAGCGGGGAAACTTCGGTTGCCAAAATTATGTTACGGACCCACTTACCGTACTTGTATGGAGATGCCAAACAAGTAAACACGCAAATGGTTTGCATGTTCCAGGGGAGCATTCCACCTATCCTTCACCGTGTGGGTGTGCATTTGAATGGGATGGTGTGTATTAGCGTGATAAATTCCTAGTAAGTTCTCTTGCTAAAGCATTGCCCAAATATTGGTTTTAGTGGCACAACTTCAAATCAGGGTCAAAACTGCATTCCGGATTAGTGTTGTGTTCTAGAATATCGTCATTCCTAACATGAATGTCAGCCATGTGACGCTGATATTGCCTCGGAAACGATCCAGTCATTGCGGTTCACATGAGGCAGTCAACAGTGGCAACTGCGTCACGGAGGCCCAACAGCATGGGCTGGGATTCATATTGGTTCTTTACCAGCAATGTAAGCTGCCTCTTTCTGACCAATTTTGCTGGTCGCCAATATGTTGGTATTGAATCTAGAGTCAAGAAACACCCTGACCTTGTTGGAAACCCAACGAACCCGTCATGTCGGGCCACAAGGGACCATCCTTCTCCATTTTAGCTTCAGTTTACTGTAGTAACCATTGACTTCCACTCTCCCTCTGGTTGAAGCGATTGGTAAGATCCATGATGGCCCAAAATATCTTAATGATCCACTCTCTGATCAATTCTCCCACCAGATATTACACTTCCCAAGTGGCTGTTCGATCTGTCTACTCTTGTTGGCCCTTGTGATTTTGTCAATGATGCTCGTTCTTTCCAGCTTACATCCGACCGGGAAAATATATTTGCACGCTTAAATGTCAAACGCCGAATCTCTTTAGCTACGTTGTTGATGTAACGATAAGCTACGACAAGAGGCCATCTGGGTTGCTAATGGCTCTAGCTGCAGCCTAGAAGATGGCATCGCAAATCATGTAGACGCCTCTCTTTGGCAACGAATGAGCTGTCTTGGTGAGAAGAGACGGAACCCTCCACAAAATTCAACGTAGAAATGTGAAGTCAGGATCCACATTTTAAGACCAATTTAAACTCGTTCTTAATGCCACGTTTTTGTTTCCGTTCCCTCCCCTTCCAACGAACTCACTCTCTGCTATAGTAAAAACGCGTTCTTCTTGCATCAAAGGATTGGTAAGACATGAGGGTCGGAGATAAATTACGCAGTGGTTTTCGGTGATTGCAGAAATGAAGGTGGGTCGATTGGGATCAAGCAAGATGGGGAAACGAAGGCTTACCCGACTTGAGGCTAGTACATGGAGAGCCTTGAAGTGAGACTGATGGGTGTGGTTGTGATTGGCAGTTGTTGTAGCTCACAATCATAGGCAATCCTTGATCTTTCTTCGCTGGGTCTCAATCACCTTTCAATAAAATATGATTTGCATGCTATCGGTCTTCTCTAGCAAATCATGTAGACAGGAGCCCTGTCTAATCCTATATTCTTGCAGCCAAACATAGGCAGCCCACTCCAATATTCTTCAGCCAAGCAGAAGACGTAAATTGATGATACTCTCTCCCTCTAAGCATTTCAAAGCCAATCAAAAGACAGCGTTTGTATTCTGTTCAGAGAATACCACAAGTTTATTCCTACTTACAGTGACTTCTTCATTTCCGTGCTTAGTTATGATCGACGCGGCCATCTGACTTAGACGTGTCAGCCCTGTCCTTTTGCGTGTTT